>JAJMBO010000048.1:0-27841 GCA_030585065.1 Blastobotrys persicus
TAGTATAACCAGAACCATTGGTGCTTTCAGCTACAGATTCAGATGCACCGTATCCGCGTAAGTCAATTAGTACAATAGTGTAATGTGGCTGTAGGAAGGGTACCAACTTGTGCCATTCCGCATGTGTCTGAGGAAACCCATGTAGCAGCAACAGCGGCGGCTGGTCCTTGGATGGGCTAACTCGAACAAAAATACGAGCACCAAGAGAAGTAGTCTTGTACTGCGATGAAAAGTCGGGAAAAAGATCAATGGTCATTGTCGCAGTATTTGTTGTTGAACGCAGCTTCGCTATCTCCGGGTCCTTCCCCGCATTTCCGCTTACTAATCAAGGGTCCAAATAAAAACAGTTTGATAACACAGCTCAATTGTTCTATTCAATTGTCAAGTCTAGTTTGTCATTGGTACAGAAGTTAGTAGGTCTGCAGTTAAAATTTTCGGATAAATTTTCTGAGTCAAGCAGCAGAATAATCGGTCTTGCCTCGGGGTCGGTGTCCCCCACTTAAACGGAACGATACAGCAGTTGTGGAGTTAATTATGGATACCAAGAAAGAAACTGCTGTTACGATACGCACTCATCGACCTGGAGATATCGGGTGGATCATTTCTCGCCACGGTGCTTTGTATTCAGAGCAATATGGATGGGACGAGCGGTTTGAATCTCTGGTGGCAAGGATATCGGCTGATTTCATTGATTACTATGATCCAGAATCAGATAGATGCTGGATTGCTGAAAAGGACGGCCAAAGGGTTGGGTGCATAATGCTAGTTAGAGATAGAGAGGATAACGAGATTGCAAAACTTCGACTGCTCTTGGTTGAAACTAGTGCTCGAGGACTAGGACTCGGCAGCAGGTTAATTCAACAATGCATTGACTTTGCCAAAGGTGCCGGATATAAGCGCATAGTATTATGGACCCAGAGCGTTCTGGAGCCTGCAAGACGCTTATACAAGGCAGCCGGGTTCAAGCTTGTGGCAGAAGAAGAACATCAAAGCTTTGGTGCAAGTTTGGTTGGTGAAAATTGGCAACTGGACTTTGAAAACCATTGAATTGTTTTTGTTCTATTGTACGATTATTCAGAGCAGCGGCTGCTATACTAGATAATTTCAAAAGTAATTCTCAAACATACGGCGCGTATATACTCCTCTGCCTACCTGAATTGGGTAGAACTTGGAACGTGCGGGCTAAAGTCTCCTAGTATTGGATCAGAAACCCTGGAATTGAGATGCCCAGAAGATGAATGCATTGATTAATTGTCTAATATCGACGAAACCAAGGTTATAATCACATTCATTTACCAATGTAACTATACAGAGCGATGTTTCCAAACAAGCGCCTTTCCCATAAGAAATTATCTTCTACGGGGAATTGAATCTCCGTTCTTGTGCACAATTGCCGATCTTGACCAACCAAGGGTCGTGGGGTATTATCAACCGCTCCCAATCTCATGAAAATACACACGAACAACGCGCGTAAATCGTTTGTCCGCAGTGCACCAAAACATTAAGAATCATGGACAATGAAAGACTATACAAGGCACAGTATTTGGTACAGCAGGACAGCAATGTAGAGACTCCACAACAGATCAAACCGCGGAGATTTAATTTGAGACGCGATACTGACCGGATAGCGCGCATTACGCATTCCCGCCATGGATTTCCGCCGCCGGCAACTGAGGACCTAATGGCGGCCGCTGAGAAGCAACCTACTTTAGAGGCGCTTGAGATGGACTACATGATGATCCGGAAGACATTAAAAGAGTTGGAGGAGCGCGTTGCGTTACAGGAAGAGGAGAACCGAAGAAAAGGCGGTAAATTGTCTACAATGGGACCCGAACAGCAGCAGGGAGAGAGGAAGACGCAAATGCATGATGGAAATTATGCACTCGTCCGAGAACTGTATGGAAGAAGCTTCCGTTCGCCAATAATAATTATACTGGGACTTCTTGCAATTGTACTAATTAGCATTCAAATTTTGCGAATTTTGGTCATGTATTTGGACCGCGAGGAAAACCAATTACGCAGCACATTAGGGCCAGGACTTTACAGGGATGGCTGGCTAGAGTACTCGACCATACTTTTCTAAAATAGAAATGCGGGGTAAAATGTGTGGGGGTAACCAGGGAGGTCATTTTTGGTACTAGACGTGGGATCTGCCATCCGTTATAAAAGCGTCCGATCCCTGCATTTGGCTTCAGTGTGTGAAAACGATGGGTGCTCCAGATGTGGAAGATCGAGACTTAAAAAACGTTGTTTCTTACGACGAAAAACCCATTGGTACTGCGGCGGGGCATGACCGCGCCGAGGCGTTAGTGGGGAATGAAACCCTTGAAAGTCTTGGTGCGACTGAGAAAGAGATTCGGGATGTCTTTTGGAAGGTAGATTTTTTCATTCTGCCAGTTATTGCAGTTTGCTATGTCTTCTATTATGTCGACAAGACAACATTGTCATATGCTGCCATTTTCGGTATTAAGGATGATTTGGAGCTCAAGGGTGAAGAGTATAGCTGGCTATCTTCGATTTTTTACTTCGGTTTTCTTGTCTGGTCGTTTCCGTCGAATTATCTAATGTTGCGATCTCCTGTAGCCAAGTATCTTGGTATCAATATCTTCTTCTGGGGTGCGTTTTTGATCATCCAGGCAGCTTGTGAAGATTTTTGGTCACTTGCACTTGTTCGAGCGCTCGGCGGAGCTGCAGAGGCAATTTCCGACCCAGCATTCATGCTGATAACTTCTATGTGGTACACTAGGCGTCAGCAGCCTGTACGAATTGGCTTGTGGTACACCGCAAATGGGCTCGGAGTTGCCGTTGGTGGCCTTTTGGGCTATGGGATTGGCCAGATTAACGGAAAATTGCCTTCTTGGAAGTACGAATTCATAATTATTGGTTCGGCTTGCGCAGCATGGGGTATTTATATATTCCTCTGTGTTCCTGATACTCCGATGGATGCCAAATTCCTAAACGAACGCCAAAAGAAAATCCTCGTATTGAAGTTGCGAGAAAATCAAACTGGCATTTCCAGCAACGTTTTCAAAATATACCAACTAAAAGAAGCTCTACTAGATATTAAGATCTGGATCTTTTTCCTGATTGGGTTCTTTGCCAACATTCCAAACGGGGGGTTCTCCAATTTTGGTACGCTCATTATTCAAGGTTTTGGATTTTCTGTCCTTGGTACAACTCTTCTTCAGATCCCCTATGGCGCAGTCATTTCGCTCTCCATCCTACTTGCAGTGTACATCAACGATAGACTTTTACCCCCAGGTAAGGGTCGTTGCCTAATGGTGGTTCTTTTTATGCTACCAAATCTGTCCGGCGCTTTTGGTCTTTATTTCCTTCCTGATGATAATAGAGTAGGCCGACTTATTTGTTATTACCTCAGTGGACCGTACAACGCAGCATTTGTACTTTTCCTCTCTTTATCCACTTCTAACGTTGCTGGCCATACCAAGAAGATTGCCGCTAACACCCTCCTGTTTATTGGAGTTTGTGTTGGCAACATTGCCGGCCCCTTTTTCTACAAAAGCTCTCAAGCGCCCCGCTACCCTCTTGGAATGGGCTCACTTTTATTCTCCCATTTTATGGAAATAGCCCTGGTAATTGCATTGGGATTACTTTACTGGAACGAAAATAGACGTCGGGACAGGGCCAATATTGGTACGACTGAAGACCTGTCAAATGCATTCATGGACATGACGGACAAAGAGAACAAAAATTTACGTTATGTGTATTAATTTTTTTTTGTAATAATTTTCCGGAAGTGTTTGTTCCTTTTTCTTTAAGGCTTGATGCTTTACTCAGCCTTGCGAAGGAACCTCGGCCCCTGAAAATGTCAATCAGAATACATGAGACTCATTATTAATATTATTACAATTATTTGAATTTACCAACTCCAAGAGTGAAGTAAGTGGTAGACGGAAGGAACAGACCATGAGAACCAGTGTAAAAGGCACCCATGGCAGTGAGTACTGTGAAAGCTCCACCAGTCTTGGTCATTTTAACGCTCTGGTCTGGATTCTGAGTCTTCAAAAATTCGCCCAGAGCCAAGAACAAGAAAGCCAGAACAAGGGTGATCAGAGTGTACATTACTGCGGCATTTGTACGCAACGCAGCCAGTGTAAAGAGGAAGGTGAGCCAACACCATCCGATCAAATAAATTCCCATGGCAAACGAAAGTCCACGCTCATCGCCTTCATATGCATCTTGGATTCCTAAACCAGGGATAAGGAAACAAGCGAAACTTAGCCAGAATGCACCATACTAAATAAATCAATGTTAGCATAAATATAAAATTCCCCTCCAACAGGCAAAGAATACTTACAGAAGTGTGTAGGGTTGCACCAAACGTATTTCCAACTCTCATTTCCCACATTCCTGCAGCAAATTGTGCAATTCCTCCCATGAAGATTGCAGTTCCGAGGACTGCGGAATGAGCACCTGGCTTGCTTCCAGGAAGACCAGCGCCACAATTGTATAGACCGAGCATAAACGACGTAATTGCGAAAGAGTACAGACCCAATGGACCAGGGTTACCGAGTTTTTGAAACTCGGGCTGCATCACTTGCGAAATTAAGTGAGCATTTGGGTCAACAACATGTGAAGGATGGTGAACATCTTGCGGATGAGCTTCCTTGTCCGAAGGAGAATGCATGCTCTTAATCTGTGTTGACATTGTCTTTTCTTCCTGAAATAATTTCCCAATCCCCTCGTCTTAGTTAGATCGCCCGTTCCTTTTATAATCTGTCTTTCACGATGCAGCCCCTCTACCCCACTTCTACGGATTAAAGGTAGATTAAGACAATACGGGCGAACGGGTAAATGTTTAAACACTTTGCCTTACATTCTATGTCATGCTTAGTTTACCTTGTAATCCAGAAAAGCTTTTTTATTTTTTTTTTTTTTTCTTCATCATTATCTTCTTCTTATTCTTCTTGAACTGGAAAATGAGTTATTCCGTCTTTGGGGCCAGCTTTTACTGGTTGCTGCAGACAAAAATTAGGGAGTGCAGGCGGAAGACGGCCAAAAAGGGAAATCTAAGTCGGACGGAAGGAATGGAAGACTTTACTAATGCTCTGCCAAGGATTCTTTCCCTTCCCCCAATTTACCCGATCTCCCCAGAAATGGTCCTTGTATTCCCCACAATCCGGCCATTCTGTCTCCCCATGGTTACTGGCTATTTTATCCTCATTACGCCAATACCACTTTTATATACTGAATTTTGGTTTTCTCGGCATTCGTTACTGGATCTCGCAGATTCCACCACCGTTTATGTGCCTTGCACCTGTGCATCGATCTCCGGTTTCCCTAGCAACCGATTGTCCGGCCCCCGGAACAAAATTGCTTTATGCCGATCCCGACAGTCCGAGGCTGAACTTGTGTGGGGTACATCCCCCGTGCTGACTCGCGCCATGGGCATATCCGCTGGTTCCTAGATCTTTGAACGACACAACCAAGTCATATTGTCTACTGAAAAATACAAACACATCTATAGGTCCTTCCTAGGTTTGAGGGGGAAGACGAATCGGGCCGGGGGAAAAGGAGGCGTCTCTCAGGTGAACCCAACTATGCATAGAATCGTAAAGCTTTTCCAAACTCAATCTCCCAAGTCAAATAACACTTCCCTCCGTTTCCAATTACGGAAATGACCGAGCGAAGGATAGCTGATCTTGTTACACGGCGGAGATTTTTAACCCCTGGGACCTTATCAACGTGGGAATATAAAAAAAAAAAAAGAAAGAAGGGAAGAAAAAAAGCAACTTTTATGCAATCACGCCTTGTACCGGACTGGTCATTTACTGAGCAAGGGGTTGAGTTGAGCAGCGAATATCGAGGGGAAGATGAGCTTAAACAATAGTAACACTTTTTTAACCTATGTTTGGCTAGTTTCTTTGTTTTCTAATTCTGATAACTGGCATCAACTCGTAAATGGCCATCATGTTTCCTTTTGGTTAAGAATATGACAATAAACAAAGCCAACAAATACCGGAATGAGGCAGAATCAACTCCGGATTTTTGTTAAAGTTGGATCGACATCAAGCAAAAAAAAAAAAAGTCTAGCTGAAAGGGTTGATACAAGATAGGCAGAAAAAACCCTTCTGGCAAATGTTTCTTAGGCTGCAGATTCACTGCTGGGACAGGTTGCTCCCAACCTACTCCGCTAGATGAGTTGTTGATCTGTGCCATATTGGAAGGCAAGATGTATGTTACTGGGAGACAGAAGCAAGGTTAAATATGCAAAGTATTACAATTATTACAAAGTATATCCAAGTTTTAATATGCACTAACTTCAGTGAAGCTGTCACGATTCTTGTCATTAAATGTTTCTCCATTATTATTGCCTTCACCGTCCGGAGTGACCGGTTCTGGAGATGGTGATGCAATAACTCTTGAATAAGGTCTATCATTAGTCGAATTAGTATTCTCCCCAGAGTCTTTGTTAGTTCCATCATGGATAGCGATAGCGTCCATTTCTTCTTCTCCAGTACTTTCATCCTCAATTTCCTCTTCACCAAATATCTTGCCGTAGTTGAGAATCAAAGTTTTCAATATGTTTTGAATGGCACCCAAGTCATTAGATACAGATGCAGTTGCGCTTGACGATGGCAAGAAACTCATAGAAAATACAATGGCCAAGTTAACAGCATGCATTCGGTTAATTTCACCATATTCTGTTATCCTTGACAAATGCTGAGTTAATCGTTTCAACAAATGGAAGTTGGGTTCTGGAAGCTTGTACATGCAGTTGGACAATCTGCGCAAGCTCACGTGGCCACTATTGCCTCCACCACAGGAGATGAATTCTGGGAACAAGTCACTAGTCAGCAGAGGTTCTGGAAGTTCACGAAGATACAGTTTGAAACATCCAGCAACAGTATTGATGTCATACCATCGATCATCATCCATGCTAACGTTGCTGCCGCTGTCAAACGCATTTTTAAGTGCATTGACACTGGCAACTGATCCAGGAATTCTGTAAACTCCCACTTCTTTCAATCCTCGGGCCTCAACTTCACCCAGCAGTATCTCAACCACTCTTGGCACGGCGCGTCCTTCTCTTTCACATACAATGCCAATTGGCACGCCAAACACTTTAGTGTACGATGGCGACGTTTGGGCTTTGAAAATGGCCCTCTTCTTGGCAGCAACTGCCGTTGCCACCCAATCTTCTGCATCCTTCTCTTCAATTGTTTGGAAGATGTATTCTGCTCCATCTTTGCCAACAATTTTGAATAAGCCACCACGAGTTTTAGTGCCACCAATGGTGTTACTACTTATCGTACTGATTTCACAATCTGGCAGGGACAAAGATAATTGCAGTTTGCTTCGGCCAGCTAGAGTGGAAACCTCCGGAAGTTCTGACGGATGCGCAGGTTTATCCACTGGCATGCTTGTAAAACTACCTGAAAATGCCATCGAAATGGGTCTAACCGCTTTGAGGATACCTCCAAACCGGGACCTTGAAGATTTTCGAGTTGCTGTTGAACCAGCAGAGCTACTTGCCCCTGAGATTGACGACGACTTTTGCTTAGAATTTGCCATTCGTCGCAACTCTTTGGACTGCTTTTCCAGAGCCTCACTTTGACGGCTATCACGACGAAGCTTTTCAACTTCATATGAGACCAACAATCCAAATACTTTATTCTTTGAGCAAGATTTGGGGTACTCCTTCAATTCTTTAGTCGAAGCATCCTTTACAGTCTTCTTCTCCAGGGTGTACAAGGTCTTGTCGGGATTAACAAGGAACGCAAATTTCTTGTGTCGGGCGCAAACATTCTCCCATCCTTCTCTGGCCCATGCTGCCTCTACACCTTCACTAAATGCCTTCATATAAGAAATGTTTGTCAAAAAGTTGTAAACGTACCGCCTCTTATCGAAATTTATCAACGCTGGATTTTCAACAGACATATTTGGCACATAGCACACAATTTCCAGCAGTCTCTCCACGATCCAGCCCACACACGGCGTCAGTGGCTTATGAGAAATTTCCAGTTGTAATTGCTCATCAGTGATGGTGGGTATGAATGGCTCGACTGAATTCACTGGTCCTGTTGTAAACGTGCCGGCGCCAAATTGGCGGTTAATTTCTTTGACAGCCTGGATCCAAGAGTTTGCAAACATACGACTCTCTGGACGAAGCACAGCAGCAATGTAAGCAGATTCAAGGAACCCGGGGACATTTGTAGAAATTCCAGGAGATACTGACTCATCATCAGCGCTATTATCATCACTAGGGAAAAGGTCAACTTGCTTCATTCTGAACTTCATAATCCCCAGACTTTTTAGCACCGTACACATTCTAGCAATTCGTTCATCCTTGCTAACATTGGGATCGCACACTTGGCAAGTCACATAATCCACCACATTTTGATGCAATCTGAATAAATCCTGGATTGTAGATGGAAGCAACGAAAGAACCTTCTCGTCAGGGTTCTCGCGGTAAAGAGATTCGAAATATGTGAACATATCTTGGATAACAACATCGTCATCATGTGAAACGCTCGGCGCCCTATAATTGAAGAATCCAGAAACATCTGCGCTTTGTTCCTCAAGTACCTCAAATAGTTCCATCCAGTCGTTCAGCTGAACCAACGCAAAATATTCTGACACAATAACGTTCACTTCTTCGATGAACTGTTCCAATTTGTAAAACAAGCCCTGTTGCATTGGTTCAGTTCTGTACCCGATTGAAGTCCTTGGTAGTAAAGGTCGTACGTCATATGGCCTGTATGACTTTTTAATGAACAACTTCCTTACCTTCTTGTGCAACGACTCAATTGATCTCAGATAGTTCTTGTACTCTTCTTTAATTACCAATGCCTCTTGCCAATTGACAAAATCAGACTCAAATAGCTTCAGCAAGTCCAAGAATTGGTCACGAACTGCCAGATCATTAACGAAATCCCCAAAGTACTGCGAAATCCACAAATGGCATGCTTCCAACACCCCAATTTGAATTTGCGCCACAATCTTCCAATCAATATCCTCTGGTGGACAGTCGCAATGAGGCTCCCAGCTGGGGAAGGATTCTGGTTCACAATCTTCTTCCAACTCGTCATCATCTTCAATCCCATTTCGTTTCTTAGTAATGGACACTGCAGCTGAACGAGCACCCAAGAAGCGCTGCCTTAAACTCTCAAGTAATTGGATGGGGGAACAAAAGCTTCTAAACGTAGCAAAAAAGGTCAGAGTATTGACATCCATGTCAATCTTGAACTGAGGGATTTCATCGCCATCCGGTTGTACTTTGTCAGCATATTCAGAGTATGGGACGAATCGCCCAAATTCATTAACTCCTAACACCAAAATGTCAACCAGACGTTCCAGGTTGGCAGCTTTCACAACGACATTGATTTGTGGTGGGACCCCTCGTTCAATAGCTCGCCCAATAGCATTACTATCTGTCACCATTCCAGAGTTGCGAGGGCTATTCCCATTGCCCAACTGCGAGGATACTTGCCTTGAAAACGAGTTGCTCACTCGTTTGGGGTTTTCAATCATACTTGACGGTCGGGATGCACTTTTTTCACCTAGAGATTTGAGGACAATATCATCATTGACGTGATATACCTTTGTATCAACATTCAGTACATCTCGAATGACATTCATCAGCATGTGCCTTGAACTATGCATGGTGACAAACTTTCGACTGGAAAAGTCCAAATCCCTGTACCCTGTGGTCATTGTGGCTTGTTGACTATTGGTGGGCGGGAATGAGTTGGATCTCTGAAGAGCTGTGCCAGTCGCTGCACCAGCAGTTGCCGCAGCGGCGGCTGCTGCAGTAGCTGAAATTGAATTGCCGCCACCATTAAGATTCAAGGACGTTGTTGATGCGTTTGATGACATGGAGTTAATGGACTGACCACTTGCAGACCCGTGACGAATGCTGGCACCAATGGCACTGGTCAACCCACTGCCAGTGTTGCCAGTGTTGCTATTACCAAAGGCGTCATTCCCTCGTATGCTACCCGATCCTCGTATCGATCTCTTTGGTGGCGGGTGGCTCATGACCCCACTGGCGGCGACCAACACAGACTTGGAAAATAGTTTATATGATGAATTTGTGTCGGTGAAAACAAGCGGAAGATAAGAACCAGTAGTCAACGGAGAACGTTGAACATAATGATGTCTCAGATAGGAGCCTGATGATGCAGGCTCCACATTCAATGACATTTTTAAGATCATTTCAGGGCTTTTGATAGGAGTTTCATAATGATGGGCTAGTAAACCATAGAGCAATCTTTGCAGAGCTGGTATTGGCTCGGGGGGGCTATCAAAGGTATCATTTTGGGGGATCTGGTCCAAATACGAAACCCATCTTTCAAATGCTGTTCGAATTCTATTGAGTCTGCCCTCACATTGTCGATAGGTCGAACCTTCTTCATACTTGACACACAAATCACCGAAAAATGGAACGACACGCTCCTTTGGATAGGTCATACCAATTCCTTGTGGGGCCAGAACGTGATAAGTACATTTGCGCGACATGTCAGCAATCATTAGGCGTCGCTCCAGGTCGAATACCACTGGAGCCCATTCTTTAACTACACGATCACGTAACTCAGAGGAAACATGACTCCAGGTATCTCGTAATCTCATAACTGGAACTGAGCACAAGACTGTTGCAATTGCTAACCAACCGACCATGTCACCACATCCCTTAAGAGCATTGCCAAGGTTAATCCAATGAGTGATGAGTCTACCACGATAAACAGCATCCACTCGTTTGTGACCACCAAACAGGTGGTCGAGCAGAAGGCTGCCCAGGAAGTGTATGTTGGTGGAATCAAACACCAGCGGGCTATGACGGTGATAAGAATATTTGGTGGTGAATAAAAGGGAAATGTCAGAAGTCGGCGACCAGTCGCGGGAAAAGGCTAGATGGAAATAAAAGATCTGCGAAGAAAGGGTATCGGTGGATAATTCGAGGAACAAGTCCGGAGGAACGGTGGTTATTGGTTGTTTGTTGGCGTGTTGAGATTGAGACATTTCAACCTTGTTCAGAAACATGCGCAATCGTTCAGACATTGTGTTCATGATGTTTGGTTGAGCGCTCCAAAACTGAGGTTCTTGATGAGTTGCATAGGACAAAATTGACATCATTTCCTTTTGTTTCAGGGTGACGGATTTCTTGAGGTCGTTTGTAACAAGGTCGTCCAGGTGGGAAATGGACTCTATCAACTGTAGCAAAGAAGAAAATATTGCCGTGTCCAACAGCATTCCCGGAAAGTTGACCAACACGGTCTCCACCACTAGCCGCAGACGCTCCACCAAAGCTCTTGATTGGCCGTGCGAGCGCGAGGGCTGGGATATATTGGCATACTCAGTCATAACATGGAACCCAGTAACAATGTCGCTTAACAAAGGTAGCAGCAAAATTGTTGTTTTGGCAAACTCATCAGAGTCTCCGAATAATACAGTGTGGCAGATGGCTTCATCGGTTCCACCGATTATTCTACCACGGCCATCATAGTCCAGATCCGGATGGGGATCTAGCCCCTTGTAGGAAATGGCATGAGACCCTACAGCAGCCGTAGCCGTGGGAGCCAAGGTAGAACCACCTCCGGTGGTGGTGGTTGTTGTTGATGACGAGCCAGCACCACCAAACGAATTGACACTAAACACGGGCGCGTTCCCCGCCAGAGTTGAGTATGTCGACGAAGCCGTCAGCGTTTTCTGAATAGTGTTAGTTGATGTTGACGAAGAAAGAATGCGCTTGTGTTGGGGTTGGTTGCTTGTGCCAGTGGACGACGTCGGAGTCAACGGTCGGTTGTAATCTACGGGCAGGTTCTGATCAAAGTACGAGACCGCCAAATCCGACGGCGGCTTGTATAAATTAAAAGAGCCATCTCTAATGGTGACATGGGTCAGCCGCCAGTTGAAATTCGGCGGCGAGCTGGTCGAAGGAATATATCGATTCAGCCATCCTTCCTTCGTTTCCATCTCAAACTTAGAGTCGGCTACCGAGGGCCCCGGGGAATGGCCACGAAGCTTATCACGAGCATCCATCTCTAAACACACACATTAGCATCGCAGAATCAAAGGCCACCACAAACAACCTACCTCGCTTCCACTGGTCGGACTGTCAAATGGTAAATGACTGGCGGAGAAAGTGTGTCCGGACGAATGACGACAAATGATAGTGAAAACTAACCCACAGCTGCTTGTCAGCAATTTAAGGTTCGACAAAAATATTACCACTTACATTTAACCAGCAGCAAACGACAAACGCCCAGGGGTTGACGAAAAATCCTGTCCGCGCGCGTACAATACGAAGGACGAAGGCGCCTCAGGAACAACCGGTTTCACGATATAGATACAGCCAGCGACGGGTAGTAAACGAGCTGTGCGTTGTGTTGCAATACAACAAATAGTCGGTGTATGTGTGTGGGTGTGGGTGTATGTGTTGTCTTCCGAAAAAGGGGTCGAAAAAGTCTCAAATTATGTTTTGGTGCAAAAAAGGGGGGTGGTCTGGGTTCTGCAGCGTGCGTGCGTACTAAAGACGGCACAGCGCGCCTCACCAGCTGTTGAAAAAAATCAAGAAATAAACAAAAATAAGGCCATCGCTATAATGCTAACTAATGTTCGGAAACCTTTTAAAATTGCTCAGAGGCGTGGTGGCCCGCGAAACTTGCTTAGCTTAGTGGTTCAGCTTCGCTGGCAGCCTTGCCTTCTACTGAACCGGAGAAACTACCTAGTCTCAACGCGTACCCAAGTAATCCCTGCACATAATTTTCGTGACCACAGCACGCTGGGCCCAAATAATACAGTTCCTGATCTAAGAAAGATCATCTGTGCTTTTTTTCCCTCTCAATAAGAAATGGCAATCATGGTTTTTTTTCTTATTACCATACCTAACCTTCCCTTCAGAACCAGGCATTTAATTAAATAAACTACCTGTCACCGGGCCTCGCGCGTCAGCCCCGCGTGGCCAACTCACGCTCCCAATACGTCATCATCATAGGCATTCTTCTGTTGGGAAGCCGCAGAAATGCTGTTAAACAGTCTTGTCCTTAGTAGATCGTGTCTCTTGCGGAAGGTAGTATTGTGCCCCGCTTCCGATATGGCCTGATGGGTGATTCAAAAATCCCCACCCCTGTTGGCGGCTGCAGGTTCACCCCTTATTACTCCCCGGGCGCTTGATCGGCAACGCATACCTCATCGGCTCTCAGCTTGCCTAGGCTTTCTTCGCACAGATGCCGGACTGGTCTGTGCTGCCGTCGTACTAAGGTAGAATATGTCAACGACAGACTTCCATAAAATGCTATGTACAAGAGTTTATTGCAATGGAGCGTACAGAACCTGGGTGACGTACTTTCTAGAATAGCGGCTGATGGATGCAACAGCGAGGACGTTGTGCTTAATAGACGTGGTCGCCAAATGATTGAGAACAACATGGTTGGGAATTGGTAAGATGCTGTTGTTGTCCTTCTCGGTCGAGTCAGAGTTGAGAATGACCCCTTCTAAATGAGGGGGCAGAACCGGCGGCGTGACGAAATCTGACGACACAAACTTGTCCATAACTTCGGGGTTTGTGAATACCTGTGGAATCTCCGTGCCGTATTCTCGCTCGGGTTCACCGTGTACAACCGACTCGTCTTCCTTCAGTCGTTCGTAATTTTCGCCAAGATACTCGTCCTCATCGTCACCAATCAAGCCCAACGTTGGGTTCCGTTCCATACGCGGCCGTGCATCAGACATTTCGTCGCCAACTTCAATGTAATTCACGAGATTACCCATCGAATCAGTCGCCGTGGGCAGATAGTCCGAGCATTTTAACTCATTGTCCACTAGAAACCGTAAGCGATGTGTGCCCGCAGGTAGTTTTAGAACTATCGAGAATTCTCCGTTCTCCTGATATGAAAGTTTGATCATCTTCCGCCAACCAATAAACGACCCCGTCACGTACACATTATGTCCACCTTGTTTCCACACTATTTTTGTATCAAATTTCTCCTCTTCCAACTCATTATCCCCTAGATCCACCTCTTCTCCCGAATTTGCTCGCGAGAGCGACGGCCTAATGCTATGTCCTGCTTCCGTCACCTTCATCCGCTCCAACTCCTCTTCAATCTCATTATCGTGCTCCGTCTCCAACACAATCGCTGACTTTGTTCGTGTGAACTTCGGCCTCGCAGGTGCCTGTTGCTGCTCTGGCACCTTTTCTACATGCGACAACTCTGGTGTCCGATCGAAGGACGCCTCTCGAAACACCTGCGTAGTAGTGCTAGTGGTCGTCGTCGGCGGTTTTGGGAACAGCGGTTGCGTATAAATATCATGGTGCTCATCAAAGTTCTGCTTCACCTCAGGAATTCTGTCGTCTCCCGGTTCTTGTCGTTGTTGAGGTTGCTTCTGGCCACCACTTATGGGGCTATTAGTTGAACTGCTTCCATGTCTAGTATTATTATTATTACTGCTACTCCTTCCTTGCTGTGCCCTCCGTGCTTCATCCTCCTGCGACGACGAATTTCCCATTTTAAATAGCTCCCTTCATAAACCTTAGCCTATATAGATAGATTTGTGTGTTCCATTTGCTTTGGGATCGATCCCTCTGGCGATGGCTAACCTTTACGCGCCCCACGGCCACGCGGCAGGCCCACCCAGCGCCGCGGCCCTACGTCCGCTATTCCGTCCTTTCCACAATTCTCCGGGACCACCAGTCCTTGATAGCTGCAAGAACCCCATTTCACTCATTTCCATGTCTGAAAAGCCCCACTAAACCGCATAGTCTTCTACTTCGTGCCCTATGCTTACAATTGCCTCTTAATAGTGTGTGTTTTATGGGATCACGTGACCGGATGAAATTCCCAAGCAAAGCCCCAATGCATGCCCAAGGAAGCACGGCGGCCAGTAGATGTCGACGTTCTTTGGGCTTTTGCCTAGTGAAATTGAGAATGCGCGAGGCGGGCTAGTTTTGGTTGAATTCAAAGATTCGATGAATTTGAGTGCTGCGAAAGGGAGGCTGTACAACGTTGATCCAGTGAGCGGGAATATTGTATTGTTCTTTGACGAGCCCTCAAGCCGACTCCGGATTATTTTAAACAGTTCAATTTACAAGTTAACTGGTGAGTGAATGGTTACTTTTTCATTGGGGGATCCTAACGAAATTAGTATTGGAAGAAGATTGGCCGATGGCCAAGGTAAAAATCAACGAGATTGATTCCAAGTTATCCCTGCAGGTTACAAGGTATCTCAGTAACGACTCAACGGCCCAATCCAATTGAACTCGGTATTCCATCTCTGCTTGGTTTTGTTGGTCTATTTTGCACTTTCTCAGCCTCCTTCGCCTACTTGATGATGTCTGTTCCACAGTCCGAGGGCTGGGCAAGATAATGAAGGCTTCTCCCGTTACCCAGCATATGGATGGTTGCTTATGATTCTGTTTACAGTACGCTATGACCTATATAAACTGTCGTATATATACAGATTCAGTACAAGGCTCCAATTTCCTTTTAGCACATGCACGGCAAACTACTCGATCGTGGGCTGATGGAGGAATTGAGTTCTGGTCCAGACATCTCCATAGCTACCACGTCTACTAAGTGCGTTGCTGTTCCATGGCATGTTGATTTATATAGCCTTGGTCACTGTTTTTTGTCTCCCCGATGGATAGTTTGTTTCATTGTTTTACTTTTCTTTTTATTTTCAGCCGATCGAGCGCCATTTCAAACGCACAATAACCGTTCACATGCAACAATCAATATTTGCCACTTGACATGATGCGGGCTTTACAAGTTGTGAGATATGGTAATACGCAAAGGGCGTTAGAATTTCGAGACGGTGTTGCAGCTCCTGATAAAGGGTCATTGACCAAGAGCCAGGTATTTATCAAAGTATGCGCGGCGTCTCTTAACCCAGTCGATCGAAACATTGCATGGGGAATGCTGATGCCACTGGGAAAGGTGAAATTGCCGTTTACTATTGGATTCGATATCTCTGGCTGGGTCGAAGCTGTCGGAACAGACGTGAGCGAATTTTCCGTAGGTGATGAAGTGATTGCTCGAATCAATCATTTTGGTGCGTTTCAAGAATACGTGATTGTCGAACAAGCTTTTTTGGCGAAGAAACCAAAGAATGTTTCCCTGGTAGAAAGTGCTGGTATTCCATTGGCTGCACAGACTGCGTTGCAATGTTTCGAAGACATTGATCTGGAAAATAAAGACATTAAAAAAGCCTTTATCCCTGGTGCTCTGGGCGGGGTTGGTGCCTATGCCACGCAGATGTTGCACAATGTCTTCAAGGTGCCATTTGCCACTACTGTTTCTACAGGTAAATTGGAGCGTACGAAAGAATTGCTTCCAAACGCCGAGGTCATTGATTACAAGAAAGAGGATTACACACAAAAGTTGTCGGATATTGACTTTGTCTTTGATACTACGAATGATCTCAGAAACGAAGCCAAGGTCGTTTCAAACGGTGCAATTGTGCGAAGCATAGCCGCCACTCCATCCAGCGATGCTTTGCCGAATGATTATGGGGAGGCCCCATGGATGATTAAAAAGATTCTTGACTTCAAGTTTTGGTGGGAGGCACGGAATTTTGCTGGAAAAAACGTTGACTACTACTATTTCCTTTTGGACACCAGTGGTAAACGGTTGAAGAAGATTGTCCAATACATCGAGGAAGGTAAAGTTCAAGTTATTACTGATAGTATTTTTGAATGGTCTCAAGCGAAGGATGCCTATGCTAAAGCTGCTAGTGGTGGGCTTACCGGAAAGATTGTTGTTAAGGTTGCTGATTCCGTTTAAAGGTTTGTTATACTCTACCTCTGCCAGGTACCTCGATATTTAAACTCTCTCATATTTTTCCATCTCTCAAGTATTTATTTTTTTATCGTACATCAATATAAGTAATTATCTCGAATTTATTTCCTATATATTATCCCCAGAACGTATTACGACGTCTATATTAGCACTGCCCTTCGTGTTGAACGCACGAGCCCATCGGATCTCCGCACGGCAGGCGGATCTCCCCGCACTAATTGCGAGAAGCAATATGCCTCAGTAGCTGGAAGGAGTCTTATCGGCCAAGTAGAACTGATCAAACCGTATAATGATGGCTAAAAGAAGAATAATAATATATATACTAAAGTGAAAAATCTACTAAGAAAACTGGGAAACCCGTTAATCTCGGTTGTTTCAGGCAGTGCAGTCGAGCCGCACAGATGACAGATGATTTCCTTGCCCAAGCAACTTTCATGCTTGCCATCTAAACTTGTAAACATGAGAGCGCTACGACTTGTGAAATATGGCGAGCCAGAAGAGGCCTTAGAATTTCATGATGATGTCAAAAAGCCTGATAGAGGTTCGCTGAAAAGCACAGAGGTCTATGTGAAAGTGTGTGCAGCGTCGATTAATCCAGTGGATTGGAAGATCGTGAAAGGATATTTAAAGCCGCTCTGGAACCTAGACTTTCCTGTTACTATTGGATTTGACGTTTCCGGTACTATTGAGGCGGTTGGTTCTAGTGTTGAAACCTTTTCAGTTGGCGATGAAATTATATCCAGGCTTTATAACATTGGGGCCTTCCAGGAATACGTAATCGTTGATCAAAGCCTTATTGCAAAAAAACCGGCTAATGTTAGCTTAATTGAAAGTGCAGGGATCCCTCTGGCCGCGCAAACAGCTTTGCAATCTTTTGAAGAAGTTGACTTGGCAAGCAAGACCATCAACAAGACCTTTGTCCCTGCTGGCCTTGGTGGTGTTGGATCGTACGCCACTCAAATCTTAAGCAACGTCTATAAAGTTCCAGTGGCAACCACAGTGTCCACTGGAAAAGTAGAGCGAATGAAGAGTCTACTTCCCGAAGCAGAGGTTATTGATTACAAAAAGGACGATTACACTGAGAAACTGTCGGCGGTCGATTTTATTTTAGATACTACTGGGGACCTCCAAAATGAAGCCAAGATTGTTTCTAACGGCGCAATTGTGAGAAGCATTGCTGCCACTCCACAGAGTGATGGCGTCTCCAAGAAGTTTGGCACGCCAATGTTTCCAATCAGGTGGTATCTCGATTTCAACTCGTGGAAGGAGTCTCGGGCCTTGAAAGAAAAAGATGTTGATTATAAGTATCTCTGGTTAGACCCCAAGGGAGAACGACTGGGCAAAATTGTTCGTTTTATCGAAGACGAAAAAGTCCAAGTTATAACTGATCGTGTGTATGAATGGTCAGATGCCAAAGCTGCTTTCGCTCATGCTGTGCATGGAAGTCTAACCGGCAAAATCATAGTCAAAGTTGCATCGGATTAAACTACTTTGGTCAGTTGCCTTGATAGTTTCAACATTTTTGGGGATTTTATATATTAGAAATAAATGGGTTTCCCTCTTCAGCGCTTGACATTCTAGATCGGTGCTGTGGACTCCAGTCATCATGTACTATTCAACCGCACTTCAGATAGTAGTGTGTATCCATGTATAATACATTTAAGTGCTATTTACAAGACTATTTCTTTTTGCTCTTAGGTTCCTCAAATGTGATGTACCTTTGGGCTTCTTGGCGTTGAACCTGAGCTTTGTGTGCCTCTTCACGTAACCGTTCTTCGCGGGCCTTTAGAGCATTTTCCTCGGCCTTCTCCTTAATATTGCTAAACATCTTTTTCACCGAATCAACAGTGTTGAGGTTCTTATTAGGATCAGGAATGTTCTTTGGTAGTGGTGACATACCCGTTAGGTTTCTAAAAGTTGAGGACCGGAATGCCGCTGCCTGGATAAGAGAAAGGAAACCGTTAAGGGCAAAATAGAAACAGGTGGCAGCTGGAATCTTCATGGTCAACGGAATGGCGATCAAAGGCATCCATGGGAGAATCTTTCGCATTGCGGATGCTGCAGGAGTAGCACTTGCACCCGTTTCACCGCCAAGTTTGAAAGTAGAAGAATAAATACCGGCAGTGATAACTTGCAGACCTAAGTATGGATCAGTAGCCGCAAGATTAGTAAACCATAAGAGACCTTCATGGGCAAGATCTGCCACCGGGGCAGCACACATTCTATTCAGACCTGCGAAAATACCAATAAAGAACGGTGCACTGAACATTGGGGCCATGAGCCATCTATACTTGACATTATGCTCGGCCATTAACTTCTTTCGTCGTAACAGAGCCTTCTGGCCATCCATTGGATCTTTTGATTTTTGGTAGTCTTCAAGGATCTTCTGCATTTCCGGTTGCAACTTGCTGAACCGCGCTGTGGTATCTGAGGCTTTGAAGTAGAGAGGGAACATCAGCAGACGCATTCCTACAGTGACGGCTGCAATCGTTCCCCACCATGGCAAGCCGGTGTAAACGTGAGTGTATTCAAAGACGTGTTGGAAAAAGTCAGGAGGCCACCACCAGCTTTGTGCCAGACCAAGGGAATTGAAGTATCCGATCTGATCTGGACTGACGTGCTGAGCTACTTCCGCGGCAGTATCAACGACGCTGCTTGTGTCAGGGACCGATGGGGCGCTGCCAACAGACCCAATCTCAGTCTTGATTTCCTTGGTGGAGTTGTAACGGACACCTGCGATAGCTCCCAAAACTGGACGAGAGTATACTCGACTAGCAGGAATAATTCGGCGACCCACTGGCGCTTGCGTTCGTATTACTGAACGTAACATGTCGTAAGGGTACACTGCTGTATGGTGAAATTTTTGGTGTTGGGTGTAGTTGAAAAAATTAATAGCTTAGGTAATCAATCCTCCAACTCTCCTGGAAAGCGATATCACATTAATTTTAGACCGAAACCCACCACTCTTTAAACAGCACTTTTTTTTTTTTTTTTCTTCTTTTGTCTGGTGATTCTTTGACCTCAGTGCTAGCCCATGTTTGTCTGTCGATATACTAGTGGCCTAGTGCGGTGGAATCCATTAGCATTGGGACTGGTACGGAAAGCCTGGGTAGGAAGCTATAGGCGACAGCATACAGATTCTCTAGCATGGTCGACTGCTGAATCCGATAGCGCAGTTGACGACCGCATGACAACAAAGGTCATGGAGCCAATACTGGCGCGCAAAGGTCTTCAACTTGTCAGCCATAAAAATTGGAGGCTCCTCTACAAGCATTTGGATTCATTAAAGCAGGAAGGGTCGCATGATCAGGCCCTAGCTCTTGTTGAAATGGTATTTTGCAAGGACATTGATTGGGTTCCTCGGCAGTTATTTGAAAAAGCATTTGGTCTGCTGGCAGAACATCCGAAAGCGACAACCGACCATGCTGAAGTTGGTTTGGCATTATTTCAGCGCTATATTGACATGGGCTGTTTGACAGAGTATCGAGTGGACGAGTTACTAACGCTACTGTACCAGATGGTGTACAAGCACAACGACCCGTTCCTGCGATACAAATATTTGAGAATTACGCAGGTTTCACCGCGTCCAAGCCGCAAGCTAAGAAGAGAGGTGCTGTACGAACGGCTGGTGTCGTTGCATATGAGTACTGGTGAACTTGAGGGTGCTATAGACGTGATGCGAGAAGCTGCTCTAAACGGGTTGGGTTTATCGTTCCACACCAACGAAAAGCTGCTTATTGTGTTGTTGGAACACGGAGATATTGATTTTGCATGGGAGATTGTGTACAAGCTACATGGAGAAGGCGTCATGTATGCAAGGACGTGGGGATTATTTATTTCGTACGCGGCAAAGGCATATCATCACGAGGCATTGGAATGGGCATGGAAAACAGCCATCATTCCAGGTAACGTCGTCTTAGACGATTGGTGTTTCCTTCGTCTCATGGAGGTGGGAAAACGCAATGGAAATTACGCCATGGTACGATGGGCGTTTCTAAGATACCGTCAACGCATACTAGCATCAGATCAAGACATACCCAGCACCGGCCAGTCCCTGGTGCCGCTAATTGAAGCACATGCTTACGCAAATCAACTCTCGCCAGCTCTAGAGGTCATAGAACGAATGGGCGAGGGCTCGTCAGATGTGTCCCTGAAAGATATCCCCAGTCTCGTTGACCTTGTGTTGGCGAGCTCCAATAACTTTAATCGTCTGGAACGAAAATTCCTGAGACTACAGCAGAAGGCACGGGCTGTCGATTCAGTCAAAACCTTACTCTACAACATTATCCTGGAAGCGCTGTCACGAAAGGAGCCCGCGGCAGCACTTACATTATACAGAGAAGGCCAATTAAATTTTGACATCGCTCCAAATGAGGACACCATCATGTGTGTCATAAAGATTGCATGCGATCAAGCTGATGTCCTTCTAATGGACGAAATCATCACTGATTGCCAACGATCCAAGATCCCAGTCACCAGACGCATTCTTGAACCCATCATAATGTCTCTTCGGCAATATGGGATCACAAACGCTGCAGACCATTACCTCAGACTCATGAAATCCCTTGGAATCAACCCTAGACCGTATTTAACTAACTAATTTGTACATATTGTATTACTGATGTAATTCTGATGTCCGTTCTTCAAAAAGACAGAGCTGGTGGACACCTGATTGTATCAGACACCGAACTCGCACCGCCATCAACGGCCTCCGCCATTGTTTATGAGGCACTCTCTCTCCACAGTCATAGCGCAGATGAGGAGGCCTGGAATCCTTAGATTTGGTTCCTGTGCGGCTGAAATGGAATGTAAGTGGGAACGTTGCCCGGGCGACGGACTTGCTAGCGTCGACCCAAAACGGAAACAAGGTAAACAGAAGGCGGTGAACCAAAATAAATATATACCACAGTCGGCAGCATAGTCGCGTAACGTACTATTTTGTGGTCAATTCTCCCTAGAAATTCAGCGTGAATACTGGCCAGCCTACCAACGACATGGCAGGAGTTGGAAAAGAATCGTCGATTTCGGTGACTGGTGAGTGCTTCGATTCGTTTTTTTTTTTTTTTTTTGTTCATGCTTTAACATTAGTCTTTTCTTTTACTTAGTTCGTGTTCGTCCATTTACAGAGAGCGAGAGCCAGCATTTACGTCATAATACGAATGAACCAGTATTTCTTGGAGATGGCAGTTTTGCCAGCACCTCTCAGGAGCCAACGTTGGCCACACGAGGGAATGGAGGACTTCGAAGCGTGATCAATGTCGTGGACGACAAGATGCTTATTTTTGATCCTCCGGAGGGAAACCCAATGACTTCGATGCAGAAAGCGGCATTTCCTGGGAAGAATACAACCCGCATTCGTGAACATCGGTTTGTATTTGACAGGCTGTTTGATGAGGCCAGCACTCAAAACGACGTTTTTTCTTATACAAGCAAACCTTTAATTGACCATGTATTGGATGGGTATAATGCCACAGTGTTCGCTTACGGAGCTACTGGGTGTGGCAAGACCCACACCATCAGCGGAACCCCAGAACAGCCTGGCATTATTTTCTTAACTATGAAGGAATTGTTTGAACGGATTGAAGCGATCCAAGATACTAACGTGGTTGACGTGTCTCTATCTTATTTGGAAATCTACAACGAAACTATTCGTGATTTGCTCCAGCCGAATAACAACAACAAATCACTCATTCTCCGTGAGGATGCAGATAAGAGGATCTCTGTTTCCAATCTCAGCTCTCATAGACCGCAAACTGTAGAAGAGGTTATGGATATGATTCTCCAGGGGAACCAAAATCGTACAATGTCGCCCACTGAGGCCAATGCTACCAGCTCACGTTCCCACGCCGTCTTGCAAATTAATGTCACACAGCGTTCTCGAACAGCTGAGCTGTCTGAAGCTCATACCTTTGCCACGTTTTCAATGATCGATTTAGCAGGTAGTGAGCGTGCTGCCGCAACCAAGAACCGTGGAAGTCGCTTACTGGAAGGTGCTAATATTAACAAATCCCTGCTGGCCCTGGGAAATTGTATTAATGCGCTCTGTGATCCTCGGAGAAAGAACCACGTGCCCTACAGAGACTCCAAGTTGACCCGGTTATTAAAGTTCTCCTTGGGTGGCAATTGCAAAACAGTGATGATTGTGTGTGTGAGTCCTTCTAGTGCCCATTACGATGAAACTCTCAACACGCTCAAGTACGCGGATCGTGCCAAAAAAATAAAGACAAAGGTCACCCGTAATGAACACAATCTGGACCGTCATGTGGGCTCGTACCTTAAGATGATTACTGAGCAACGGGCTGAAATTGAAGAATTGAGGAATCGTGAAAACAAGGCCATTGAACAGGCGTTGGCCAAACATCAAAAAGCCAGGCAGGGTGTTCATGCAGCAATGCATGAAGCATTGGCAAGCTTGGAGACTACGATTGAAAAGACCCAGGATAGTCGGCAGCAGCGAAGCAAGTGTATGGCAAGGTTACGGTCGTTGGCTAATCAAATTTCTCAACTGGAGATGTGGCTCAATGCAGTTAATAAGGTGATCGATGACAATTACTATGACGAAGTGAATCATGAACCGTTTATCAATATCCGATCTGGTGCTAAGCAACTAATGGCCAAGCTGGTCCAAGAGCAGGACTCTTTGCGACAGTACTGTGAATCCAGCCTACAAGATGAGTTTGCATTGGATTCGGCCATTGGTGTTTTGAGCAGGCGGCTACAGGAATCCAACGGTTGGTCCGAGGAAGACGGCGAAGCTTTCCAGGCTCACGCCCAAGCAAAGAAAATCAGATGTGAAAACCAATTATTACAAAATGCATTAATGGAGATACCAATTGCAGCATCGCTCAAATCAATGAGCGATCTGTATTTTACGATGATGTCTAAACTGTTTGAGCTACGCGGAGCTCGAGAAGAGGTTATTTATGAACGAGTAAAGGTTATGTTCGACGAGATGGTTCAGAATTGTATCAATGCTCTTGACTCAGCAGAATTCAACAACTCTACGTTGACTCAAGATATCCAGAAGCTATTGGAGAGTAATAAATCATCGCCCAAGCAGACGTCAACATTTAGACGACCAGCAACTACAACTAAGCGGCATACAGTCATTATTCGTTCCCCAATTCCGGCAAACAAGAAACCTTCGAAACGGGTACGATGGGAGGATGATGACAGTGGAAACACGCCATCAAACTCTCCTCCTCAAGTGGTTGAGAATATAGAGCCTGCAACAACGTCACCAGTTGAGTCTGACAGATCAATGGGTTCCCCACCGCCTCCAGCTCCCGCTGCACCCGCGCAACCGCCGTCACAACCTTCCGCCTCCATAATGGCCGATACAACTTTTGACGGGGATACCACAATGAACACCTCGGTGATGTCCGATACTGCAGGTTCAGCTGCTAAAAGAAACAAGCGCTTCGGCGTCAAAAGCGAACTGAAAAGAAAGCAGCCATTGAAGGCGTCGTCGGCATTGGCAATGAATAGAAAGGGAGTTGGCAGAGTGGAGAAGGAGAACCAATTCGAGATGTTTGGAGACGGCGGAGGTTCACCGGCCCGGCGATTAGGCCAACCGCTGAGACTTGCCGGAGCGACAGCCTCTAGTGCTCTGAAGCAGGTTCCCAAAAGTGAAAATGGAAAGAATTAGCGACGCAGCATGCAATTAAATAAATGAATAGATACCCCTGTAGTTTTATTCTCGTCTTGATCTCTTTCCAACTGGAACGCGTAGAATGGCCATAAATTTTTTCAAGGGACATCCTACTGAACGTCTCACGGCTAGATTAGAGATCCTTGAGGGTGCCAAAAAGGTATTGATTCCGGAGCATCGCGAAGGTGATGCAGATGACGACATTCGACATCCATTAATCTATGGGACTGATCCAGGGGCGCTCAATGTCCGTCAGACAATCAGCGAATGGAGTTTGAACGCCCATGGTGAAACCGAGTATGGAGCGATTGACCCCGATAGCATTAACTTGACCAACGGTGCGAGTTATGGAGCGCAAACTATTCTTCAACAATGCACTGCAGCACAGCGAGGCTATACAAGGCAAGCGTTCATCGTCTCTCCAACTTACTTTCTGATCAATTCAGTTTTTGAGGATGCCGGGTTTCATGGACGGATGACGGCGATTGAAGAGACGGCGGAAGGTGGAATTGACCTGGATTATTTACAAAAGCAGCTGGAATATTACGACAGTCTTAAAGATGAAAGCGGCGGCCTAGAGGGGGTTGATGATATGCTTGGAAAGGCAGATCCACCTCGAAAGATTTACAAGTATGTCATGTATATTGTTCCAACCTTCTCCAACCCCACAGGCAGCACTATGCCGTTATCAGCCAGACGACGTTTGATCGACTTGGCGCGAAAACACGATATGATCATCCTATGTGACGATGTATATGACTTGTTAGATTATCGTGCTGAAGGTTCACCCAGAATCCCACGAATTGTTACCATTGACAGGAGTTCTCAACCAACTAAATATGGCAACACGGTTTCCAACTGTACATTTTCAAAACTAATTGGTCCAGGCTTCCGAGTTGGTTGGCAAGAAACTACATCTCCGCATCTGGCTCAGCAATTTGCCAGAGGCGGTGCAATTAAATCTGGCGGTACACCGGCTAATTTAAATACCTTCATTGTGCGGGAGATGATTCTTGCAGGAGAAGTCGATAACGTCATTTCCAAACTCAAGGAGGAGTTTGGAAAACGGTCTGTTGAGTTTATAAAGCAAATGAGCTCCCTGCTGCCTGAAGGTTCAACAATCCAGGGAGGCGAAGGTGGCTACTTCTTCTGGGTCACTCTGCCGTCACAGTATTCAACTGAAGCCGTGACTAGAAGAGCAAAGGAGTTGGGGCTCATCCTGGCGCCCGAAGAAGCGTTCAAAGTTGCAGACGGCCAGCCTTTACGGCCTAATCGGTCGTCGTTTAGAGTTTCGCTTAGTTACACTGAACTGCCAGATATTACAGAGGGTGTCAAGCTTTGGGCACAGGCTTGCAAAGATGTTTCGAGCTGATTTTTCGTCGGATACTGGGTTCAGATTCAGCTGCAATTGAACACTAAAATAATGTAATCTTCACTCATTGTAGCATAGTCAATCCGATACTTTACGAATGCCTAATTACTACCATGAACCTATATGCAATGGAAATTACTTCTCATTTTCATTCGTGGAAATAGTAACTGTGAATCATAAATTGAATCGGCAAGATCTCAGTGAGGAAAAAACCCCAGCTCCTAGATAAGGCAGCTGGAACACATTATATAAAGACATTACTTTAGTCTAACCCAAAAAAAAAAAAATACATTATTAAAAAAGGAAAGTGTCGAAAAACGAAAGCTCTAAACAATTTTTTTTTTTTTTTTTTTCTTTTCATTCAAAATTTTTTTCTTTTTTTTTTTTTCTCTTGTTTTAACCTTTTTTCTTTTTTTTTTTTTTTTTGTGTTTGTTCCTTTCTGTTGAACAAATGCTGTCAACATGCAGCTACTGACGGATACCAATTCATAGTAGGTAATGTGTTGCCCCATGTGCGGATGGGAAGACGGTTTGGCAATCCCCCAATACACGGCTGTGTTGGATACCTTGGTCTATCATTTGTAATAGTAGTAGTGGCTGTAGTAGCAGGCTCAAATAAGCACATAGAACAATTGCATGTGGCCATATTGTTGTAGGCCGATACATAATATGAACCATTCTGGTGAAGGTCCTTGTGGTGACTGTCATTAGCAAATGACTGTTGGAAGAACGAAGAGAACTCAGGTCCAGTGCCATTTCTATTTTGTACAGTGGCAGGGTGAGTATTGTTGGCCATTTCATACCAACGAGGAATGGTGTAGCCAGGACGACCTGGCGAGACGGCACCAGAATAGTCAGATTCGACAAACGGTGAAGTCGGAGAGACTGGCGAGACAAGGTCATTGTTCTCTGGCTGTTTCTTGGAGAATACCAGCCAGCATTCGTTCCATCTGTCCCATCCCTCGCGGTCGTGTTCATTAAGATGGAGGTTCCAGCTGATTTCACGCAGCCAGTCCATCTCAATGCGAGTCAGTTCGGAAACTGCGATCCCAGTGGCCTCATACCACGACTTGTTCGTAAAGGTATTGTCGTCATGGAACTTGTTGGCCAAAAGCAGAGCCACCACCAGCATGCGATAGATAGCATTATTGTCCGTCGCGGTAGACGGCAGATTTCCCAATGCCCATCGACGGGACAAGTAGACGAGGGCAAGAATGACTGTGGCGCTTGGAAGGCGAGTTGCGGTCAACAACTGGGTCACAAACTTGTTAAAGGTCTGGAAACTGCTGACAGGTAGAGAGTCTGCGGGAAGCATAATCCCACACGCCATGGTAGACAGAAAACGTCCCATTTCCTCAATTGAATAGTCCAAGGTTGCAGACACCCCGCCAGTGACTTTTGTTGTTGCCGGGGCAACCGGTGGTGCCGCAGCATGGGGTGGCGGCATCATCAAGTGTGGTGGCGCTTGGGGTTGGTGCTGATACGGATGGTGGAGAGGAGGAGGCGGGATAGCCAGATGTGGCGGAAGTAAGAGATGGGGAGGGGGAGGATGCACTGGATGTGACATTTGGTCCAACGGCACAGCACTCGGCGGAATGTAGAAGGTCGTTCCGTTCTGAGAGTATGCCGCGGTGGCAGCAGCAGCAGCATTGCCGTGATGGTCGAAGAGCTGCGAACGCGATAGTGGAACTGGCGGCTGCTGTGCAGGTGCCATGCCGCCTTGCTGGTTAGTGTTCATTACATGAGGTCCATAAGGAAGTGAATAGCCCTGGTGAGGAGGACGAGGGGGGAATGACCGGTCATGGTTGGGGGCCACCGGACAGTCCGGTGGCGTGACCATCTGGCCGTTATAGTAGGGAAGTGAGGGCATAGTGTAATATAATGACGGCGATAACTTAGTGAAAAGCTCGCTGTCGATTATAGACAACCTTTTCTCGTGTCGGTCGTGTCGAAAAAAAGGAGACAACGAACAAACTAATACAACGGACTTTGTACAAGCTGCATCCACGTTGCACTCTTTTCCCTGGAGTAAACGACAAAGGACTGCGACGACTAGAAGTA
>JAJMBO010000048.1:27941-62892 GCA_030585065.1 Blastobotrys persicus
TTTTTTTTTTTTTTTTTTTTTTTTTTTTTTGGAGGTTTATTGGGAGTGTGTCAAGAGAAGAGAAAATCCTTCCATTACAAATATTGGTTTTCTTCTCTTCGGTATCCCGACCACTCCTCTAAAACACCGCACAGAAGCCGAAACATCCTATACAAGTTTATAGAGGCCATAGAACAAGCGCTCTAATACTATTAAAGCCGGTATTTGTGTTTGTCTATTGTTCAGAGAAGCTGTTGACTCCGTCCAGTTGTGCCGTACGGCACGATATTCCTCAAGATAGACTGTCTATGGGTTGGGCCATTATTATCCTCTCGCTGTTACAGGGGATGGTATATATATATATATATCTATATCTATATATATATATATACAGTCAATGTAGAAAGTCATACTATCACATGGAAACACCGTGTCTATATACATCCATATAAACATGTCCATGTATATGTAAAGGTACACTCTCACACTGGCAAACGTCTATTAAACTAATATATATATAAAGGTCGCTCTCCGGGAACTTTGAGTAGCTCAATAGCGGGCGAAACCACACCGACAGGGTAAGGTAGTGGTTGCATATGCATGCATGAAGGTCCATAATGCTGGCGGTACCGGAAAAACACTGCATGTGGTGACTCAACGGTCCTGCCAGGGTCCAAACGTAGCCTTCTTTTCTACTAGTATTAGTATTGTTGGCTCTTTTCTACCTCAAAGACCACAGTCCATTCGAGTACAACCCGTCGGTCCGAGCCGAGGCACTGATTTGAAATTACTCATGTGGAGACCGACGGGCCGGGTAACTACCGTAAAAGTTACAGTCTACAATGACGGGTTGGACGATATCTCCTAGGAAGGTCATATAAGAATCAACTCCTTGGGGGTATCTGCGGTTTCGCTGCTAATGAGATTATCCGATCAAACGTTTTATCGATTACAAATCCTCGTCCAAGCTTTCCGGAATTTGCAGTCGTTGGCAAGTGCGGCGGAGCCGATTAGGCCGATGTGCGTCCCAAACCCCGTTGGGACTTTTTTTTTGTCCTGCTCCCACCTCCCGCTTGTTCTCCCTCCCTTTCTTCTTCCCCACGCAATTTTTTTTTTTTTTTTTTTGTTCCTCCGTCACCATATTATTATTAGAAGCTCTTAGAAAAGCTGCGAACAATGAACGGGGGTCAGGTTAAAAACGAACTGCCGAGGCCCTACAAATGCCCGATCTGTGAAAAAGCGTTCCATCGTTTGGAGCACCAAACTAGACATATCCGTACTCATACGGGAGAGAAACCCCATGCCTGCACATTTCCTGGTTGCTCCAAAAAGTTCTCTAGAAGCGATGAACTCACACGCCACTCCCGAATCCACACAAACCCGAATTCGAGGCGAAACAACCGAGCAAAAAACGCTGGCCAACATCAACAACAACAGCAGCAGCAGCAGCAGCAGCAGCCACAGCAACAACAGCCAAGTAGTCAACCACACTCTGATGACAACAAAGAACTTCCACACCAGCAGCCTCCGCCTATCCATCAATCAAATTCTCTAACGTCACTTTCTACACTGGCGGCTGCCCAACAGCATCAATACGCATCCCATCCGTCATCCCCAACTCTGCAACCGACCACGTCGGGCGCCACCCTTCCACATCCCCAGCAACAAGGCCATTTCGTCCGTGTGCCCCACGTTCGCTCATCTCCGTTTGACATGAACATGCTGGCGACGGCGGCGTCGCAAGAACTCGAACGAGAAAACAGCCAGTCAGGCACATCTACGCCGTCTGGATCGTCACCGACGAACCACTCTCTCAGCCATCATAGTGGTGGACACAGCCACATACAGTCCACAAACTCGTCCCCGGCGCTCTCGTCGTACTTTGGCCATGGAAATTCCCATCACCATATTGCGCGGTTGACTCCGCTAACCTCTATCACCGGTGGCAACAGCGTCAAGCGGGGCGAGGACAACGAGAGTGACCCGTATTTACAGCACCGATCTAAGCGCTCACGGCCAAACTCCCCAGTGTCCACTGCTCCGTCCTCACCTACGTTTTCTCCTTCAACCTCCCCCACACCAGATCATACACCCTTGGTCACGCCAGCGCATTCTCCCCGAATCCATCCTCGCGACCATCCTAGTAACGATTTTATCCAGCTCCCCAGTATACGATCTCTGTCGCTTAATCGTCACATGCCGCCGCCTTTGCAGCCTATGGAAGTGGGCTCTGGGTCTCCGTATCCTACTGCGGCCACTACCACCACCGCTGCCGGGTCTACTACGTCGCAGCCAGCAACTCCGTCTTCGGTTGTGCAGATGCACCAGCAACCGCAAACAAACCAGCACCAGCAACCGCAATATCAACAACAGAATCAACAAGAGTCGTCATCTTCAAGTGCTAACAACACGCCGTCAACGTCTGGCAGAGTTTCAGTCTCAAATTTGATTAATAACTAATCCACTCCTCACCGCTCTTGTTATTTATTAATGTGTATATTCCAGGTCTTATAGATTTCTCTTCTTTCCCTTTCTCCCACGGCCGGGCCCACGTGATCTACAAGCCGTATTATATATATTCACTAAGGAACCACAAAGCAATTAATTGATTCTTTTAACCGCAGTGAACCAGGCAAGGAGGATTGTAAACAAAACAGTAAGAGCAAGGGCAGCCTGCTTTCGTTGGCGGGCCCGTTTCTGGTGCATGTCGGGAAAGTCGAATTCGCTGGGGTAGTAGTGCTCGCCTCTGGAAAGCACCGACACCGGGTCTCCTACGCGGACCTTGAAGTGTGAGTCGACATGAACGAGGTTCATGCCGAACGCAGGTGTGTACTTCAGACCAGGGTCGATCCGACGGAACTTTTGCATGGTCTTCAAGGGCTCATGAGAAGGCTCAAACTGGCCCTGCCTCAGATTGACGGTAGTTACCTGACATCGACCGTTTCTACATGCAACAATCCAGTCGTGATCACCGATTTTGACCCTCTTCCAGTCATCCTCGTCCCAGGGTGCGTCAGCGCCGGCAATTACCATGTTTGGTCGGAAATTGCGAGCAGTCAGCTTGACGTCGCCATTGGTGGCCTCTTGCACACGTTTGTCCAAATCTTGCAGCGACTTTTCATTGATCAAGTTTCCTGGGAAGTAGTCCTGGTAGGCTGATTGAGGATAATCGCGATCAACCGCTTTGCGTTCCTCGGCTGTGAGACCCCGACGAACACCTCGTGGTAGATGATGATAGACCAGGGTGATTCGCCGTTGGCTTTTGGCATTCTTTCCTCGAACAGCTGCCAGGAACGGTTCGACTTCGGGACAGGCCTTACCCAGGTCAATGGACCTGGGGTACTCGCCCCAGATAAACGTGTCCACGACTGGACATTTCTTGATCACGTCCGACGAAGGCGTCAGCGGAACACTCAGACTTAACTTCTCAGGTGGATAAGTTAAGGTGAGCAGGTTGTTTTGCTCATCAATAGAGCACTCGACTAGAGAGAATTGCGGATATTCACGCTGGGTCAGAAATTTGAGCTTGTTCGGGGCGTCCTTATCAACCTCGCACACCATGAACCTTCTATCGTGTTTGAACCCGTATTCGTCCACTTGGCTCTCTTGCATCCGCACCCCTCGAAGCGACTTGACCGGATGAACGTAGATTTCTTTTACATATGCCATTATTCTATTTATTTTATGACTCGTTATCGGCCCCCCTCGCTCGCTAGTTATCGTAGTGCCGCGCGACCCTAACCCAGGTCGAAATTGGGGAAAACTGAGAAATGGGTGGAGCCATTAGTGGTGGCAGTGACAATTACTAGCATAGTTAATAACTGAGATAGTATGGGGGTTATGGGTAATGGAATTATTGGTAGTGGAGTACCGGAATAAAAGTGTAGATAGGTGACGCTGATTGATTACATATCGGGAGGAAGTTGGGACAACACCATCAGCGGTCATGACTACGCTGACGGAAATTTTCCAGCACACTCGCACGACACAGGACCCGGACACGGCGTTTCATAGCGGAATTCCTCGTCTGGACCGTGTGCTGGGTCCACGAGGCTTGGGGCGGAGACACGTTGTGGAAGTGTCAGGCCCGCCAGGGTGCGGGAAAACTACGCTAGGCCTACAGATGAGTTTAGATGCGTTACGACGCGGTCACCGGGTGCTCTGGCTCAGCACCACCAATCATCCGCTGCCAATTGGCCGGATGGAGGGCATGGACCACTTCGACAAGGACCTACTGCACAACATGTTCCATATCCGTCTGGACACTGTGGCCCAGTTCGTGAGCGTGATCCAAACAGGGAGCCCCCTGCCACCAGACCTGGCGCTGATGGTGGTCGACGGAGTGGACGGTTTGTTGGACCAATCGACCCATAGCAGGAAGCAGTGGAAGACGTATGCCATAGACGCCGTGTTCGAGAATCTGCTGCGGTTGGCCGACGACCGCAACGCCGCGGTTCTGATGCTCAACAACATGAAGACCACCGGCAGGGAGCCATCGGGAAATGCTTACTTGTTGCCCGGGCTGGAATATGGCCTGTGGGACAAAAAATACCAAGCGCTTACCCGATTGATCCTCTACCGGGATATTGGGTCCAACGATAGCGATGTCGTACTGGTGCGACCAATCGGCCACCGGGCCATGGCCGCGCCGGCGCTCCGATTATCCCAACCCGGAATTTCCGAGCCGATCAGTCCTAAAAGGGCCAATGACTCTCCAGATGACAATGACCGACCCACCAAAAAAAGCAAGAGCCATGACGACAACGACGCTTTGCCCCTTGTCATCTCCGACAGCGAAAACGACGAAGAGATCGTCCTGCTTTGAATGCTTTGTTTGGACGGACCCTGGGTCAGTCATTGGCTTTGCCAGCCACCAACCCCCCGCGGCCGACATCTAGGGTCTGTGTGCTGGGGAAGGGACAGGGTGGTTTCGTGTGCAAGCCAATGGGCTAGTGGCAAAACAGCTGATGAGATTGACAGGTTCGACCGTTTGGCCGCCTTTGTTCAGTCTTAGCCCATTACTGTGGCGTCAGGGGAAAAGAAACAAAACAAAGGCCCCGTCGATGTGAAACTAAATAGGGTATATCCAAATCAAGTAAAACCTCTAAAGACAGACGTGCATGGAGTACTTGTAAACAGAAGGCTGTCTTAGAAGCGTCTGACAGGACCCAGGCTGCATGTATGTGACGATGGCCATTACAACATTCTTCCGCCGACATAGGCACCGCAGATCTGATGGCATAGAGAGGGAAAGAAAACAACAAAAATACAAAATATCAGCCTGCGCGTCTGTGCGGTCGATGATTGTGGTGGTGGTGGTGGTGGTGGTGGTGGCACATTCTTTTGTGCATTCCAGGTTCAGATCGGCACAAAAAGCAATGCGAGGTGGTGGTATTGCGCGCCGGTGCCCGCCCCGAGTCTAAAATTAGTTCGCATCTTTTAGCCGAAAAGATTTTTCAGCATGGATCACGACGCGCGCGCAGATCCATGCGTGTAAAAAGCAATAAGGGCAGTGATTTGTACGGCGGCCGGAAAACTATATAAAGGCCAGGTGTGGTCCATTGGACAAGCCAACACAGAGTTCATTTTCTTGTTGTTTCCAAAAGTCATTCGCTTAAAAATGAAGTTCACCACTTTCGCTGCCACCGTCGCCGCTGCTGCCTCTGCCGCTAGCGCTCAATCCTCTTTCAACAACAACACTGCTGTTCCATCTTCTACTGGCGGTGCTGCTAACGTCACCACCATCACCACCGACTGTGTTGTCACCTCCAACACTGTCGTCACCTCTTACACCACCTACTGCCCTCTCCCAACCACCGTTGTCGAGAACAACAAGACCTACACTGTCACTGAGGCCACCACCTTGACCATCACTGACTGCCCATGCACCAGACCAACCACCTACACCACCAAGACCACCACTGTGTGCCCAGTCTCTAACGGCACCCCAGTTGTCCCACCACCAGCTCCATCTTCTGGTGCCCCAGCCCCAGCTCCATCTTCCGGTGCCCCAGCTCCAGCTCCATCCTCCGGTGCTCCAGCTCCAGCTCCATCCTCCGGTGCCCCAGCCCCAGCTCCATCTTCTGGTGCTCCAGCTCCAGCTCCATCTTCTGGTGGTGCTCCAGCTCCAGCTCCAGTTCCAGTTCCAAGCGGTGGTGAGGAGTCTGAGGCTCCAACTCAGGCCCCAACCCAGGCTCCAGCTACCACTGCTGCTGAGTCCACCATTGCTCAGGGCGGTGCTGCCCAGCTTGGTGCTTCCGGTGCTCTTGCCGGTGTCTTCGCCGTTGCTGCTTACTTCTTGTAAGCGCTTTTTTAGGCTTTCTCTAAAACAATCTTTTTTTTCTCTTCTAAGGCCCTCTTTTTTGTATTGATATCCCCATACATAGAAATACGATAATTTAATTTCTAATATTTATTGCCCATCAAATTTTGTTCTCCTGTCAAAGAAATGTTTTGTTTCTTCTTGCAACACCTGACGTCAAAGATGGTTTGAGATCTCTGCCAGATCCTACACTTTTTTTTGGTTCAGGGCGAGACGTTTGGATCTTGAACCTGAACCTGTCTGAGAACCAATGACAAATCCACCTACGTTTCCTGGAAAGTCCATGCCCAAATGCGGTAGTGCCCTTTGTTTGCTACGATGCAGGTAAGCGATCGACAGATTTACTTACAGATTTGCCACGACTTGCATACACGCGCGAAGATACTATGCAAACGCATGTAGGGCCAACCGAGCGACGACGTCTGCATTATAGACGATAGTAAGTAATGAAATTTTTTAATTAATTAATTTTTTTCCCTTATTTGTTTTTGTTATTATTTCGTCTTTTCTGTTATAAGTCATTCCCCGCTTCATCCACCCCTTGGCCAAGACGCGCCACAGGCACAGCCGGTAGGGGCGGTCCGAAAACGGCAGGCGCGAGCTCCCAATTAGGCGGGTCGTCTTAGACAATAATTTTTTAATCAGGCGGGAGGATGGGCTGGGACCACAAAATTTTACTTGTCTTAGACCAAAAACGGCCATGATTCAATGGACCCATGTTCATTCATGCATTGGAACCGGCTTTCCCGACTCTCGGCCACTTGCGAAGCACAAAAAAAAACAAAAGACTGGATGATGTCGTCGCATTAATTATGTACAAGTGGTGGCTGGAATTAGTCTAACTTTACATAGAACAGGAGATATGCTGATTTGTTGTCGTTCGCATCTTCGGAGCCCAATTTGTCTTGGTCTATCTTTTGAAGGACAATGTCGTCGATGTTGACCCACGAGCCATCGTAGCTTCTCACATCCACCGTGTAATGGCCGGCGGTAGACGACGTGCCGTGGTGGTAGACTGCGGCAAAGAGCTGGTAGCGATTGTTAGTCGTAGGCGAAGCCAGGCACTCTCGGGGAATTTCTAGCTTGGTCGAGAACTTGATTGGCTTGGACATCTTTCTCGACTCGTTTCCCTGGTAAATAAACCGTTTCAGATGGACAATGAGCACCTTCGGCAGCGTCTTGAACACCACCTGCTTGGTGGCATTGACCACATCACCGTTGCTGACCTTATAGGGGATGGTCTCGGAGTGGCTCATCAATGCAAAAGCGTCCTCAATGGTCGCCACCTTGTCTTCGCTGATGTCCAGTTGGACGTGCTGGAAGGGATCGTTAGTAATTGATGGTTTGGGGTTCTTTGGCGTCTTGAGAATGGACTGGAATTCGCCGCCAAACAGCATGCTAATTGGAGTGTCAACGTTCATGTGGCCATTAGCATTACTAGACTTCTTCTTGTTGCTGCCAACCTCAATCCACTCGTCCTCGTGGCTGTCCACAGTGCTCAGCGGATGGTTGTACTCCTTCAATGCATATACAAATTCTTCGTGAATGCCTTCTAATAAATACCCCAGAAACTCCTGGGCATCTTCCTGCCGACCGCGTTGCAGATGGTCGAAGCGTTTCTCCTTGGTGATCATCTTATAAAAGCTCTCAGGAGCAAACGGCTCGTCGTGGTCATTCAGTCGGAACTCCTTGACAAAGTCTATCAGCCCGTCTAAAATGGGGCTCTGGGTGTTGCGCAGGTTAAATTTCACCCGTTCGGACACTTGTTGGATCATGTTATAAAACGGCTCACAATAGATCAACACCTGTAAAATTGAGTTCATAAAACACAAATTCCCCGTGTTGATTAGCCCCCGCGGCTTGATCTCGTTGAATGCTTTCTTCTCTTCGTCGCCTTGGTCGTGATATTCTAAAATAACCTCCCCCAGCGGTTTTCGCTCATTCGCCACTTTTGCTCTGTTTTGCTCTTTTGCTTCCGTACTCGCAGCACTGCTGCTCGTCATCTTGTCATTAGTATATGTACCGTTAGTCGTAGATGCGGTGATGCATGCTGCTGACGCCCTTCCCCGCGCTATGTTCGCCCATGAGGATTTTGCTATTGGGCTGCTGCTTCCATTAGTCTTCTCTGTTGCTTCCTTCTCGTGCCTCCTCTTCCTTTCCGCTTGTCTTAAGTACTTTCGCCGAGTAAACGTCCATTCTTCCCGAGGACATGAATACCACGGGAGATTCCTATTCAGGCCGCTGGAACTTATTATGTCATTTTGAATGTCTCCAAAGTCTTCCATCATTCCTCTACGTTAGAACACCTTGAATTCTTTTTTTTTTTTTTTCTTTTTTTCCCTTTTCCTTGATATGTGTAATAGACCCCAGTTAATGGCCCCTCGCTGGATCCCTTAGAAGATGGATGCAACTGCAAATATGTGTGCCCTCTCCGTACTAGCGAAAAAAAAAAATGATGTTGAGTGATCCAATCCTCCCAATCAACCGCTCACCAACTCTATGCGGCGTGCAAATATACCCATTTTTGCCTTTCCCCCTGCCCTCCGCTTTTTGTTTGATATCATGTAAAAGATTCCTGTGACAAGTTGGCTGGCCGTCGTCAAACCTCAATTCTGTGTTGATGCTTCGGCTATGACATGTTTTATATATATACATAACCATTAGTCTTAATTATATGTATATCTCTATATATATATATATAGATATATATATAGATATATAGATGTATATATAGACAACCAATTCAGTTCAATTGAATTGGACATGGCCCATTCTGCTTTAATCCGAAGATTGAAAACTACATCCTTCTCCAAACTCGTCTATATCCCTGCACTACCTTCGCTCCGAGGTCACCGTTTGTCCCAACAGTAGCTCTTGAGACTGCATGATTAAGTGTCTTGGCTAAATGCTGGCCTCCAATGAACCGGTTCGATGTAGTGGAGACTTTGCTAGAAAGCATAAACAAGAATGCCCACGGCGAAACCGAGAAAACCATGCTGGCGCTCAATTATCTATTGCCTAACGTGTTTCTCGACGGTCTCAATTTAATAGAATCAGGCAAAATCGCCTTTGTCGACTCTCCAACTACTTCGTGGCTTTTTTGCTTTGATGATATTCGCACAAGTGCATCGAGGAAAATATGTTCCTGCGCTCTTTTCTCGCAATTGAAATACGTCCAAGACGCTCAATCGCCTTATTGCTCGCATCTGATTGCTGCAGTCCTTGTTCGTATCGGCGTGTTCGACGTTCACGATATTCGCAAAGTGCCATTGAGCATTATTACTCAGGTAGATTAAACCATTAAGTGCTTCAGCTTGGTCTTACTTTATCTTACTCCAATGTACATTTCTCTATCCCTTCAACGTCATATAATAAAATAATTAATTTACTACAATTACTCAGCGCTTTCTCTTTTTCGAATCGTCTTTCTTCTTGCGGTCCTCCTTCTCGGCTTTCGCGTCAAGCTCGTCCCAATCCTCACCCGACTCGTCGTCATCAAATTCTTCCTCTGAACCGGACTCTTCGTCCGAGTAGGCTTCTTCATCATCCTCTTCTTCACTTTCATCCGTTGGGTTAAAGTCAGATGGGGCAAAGTCCGATTCTTCACTGACTTCTTCTTCGCTGTCTTCACCGTCTTCCAAAGAAAGGAACGACCATCCGCCATTGGCAAAAAAGTCGTGTGGGTCACCAGCCACGGTCTTCATAATACTGGTCCAGTTTAAGTTAACAGGGCCCTCGTGGAATGGGATGTCCATTTCGTTCAGCCAATCTCTGACGCCGTCAAGCTGGTCCATTGGGATGGAATTGATATGTGTCACAGGCTTGTTGTAATCCTTGTAAATAAACCGCATGTCAAACTGTTTGAGGCCGAACTGAACTCTTTCCAAATGAACCAGTTCTACCTCTTGAAGATTCACAACGAGGAATGGAGGGTCAATCAACTGAACCAGACAATCTGTGGTAGGCTGACACAGAACGTTAGATCGGAAAGGCACACCATGGAAGCCCAATTGTCGGAAGGGCGTGTCAACATCAACATGACGACCAGCTCTACTACTTTGTTCGGAAATGCGCTCACTAAAGTTCTTAAATTCGTGATTCAGAGCTTGCCTTCGTCTCCTCTCTTCCTGCTCTTGTTCAAGCTCATCTTCATCCCCATAACGATATCTTCTCTTTCGATTTCCTGTCTCATCAAACGCCATGTCTGCCGCCTCTCTATAGAACTGGACGTCTTGGGTCTTCTTCTTGCCAACCATGATTGGGTTCTTTAGGTGACAGTGGATAACTACAATCAACTCCTGGTCACAAGGCTGGAAAAAGAGATGTTGAATATTGCTGAACAAAAGATCAATTTTGTGGTCAGACTGGACCGGCGACTGGTAGCGGATACCATTCTGATGAATTTCCAAAGAACCAGCTACTCGCTTACCCTCCGGACCAGGTCGAACGAACACACTGTCTAAACGCTTAGGGCGTTCCTTCTTCATCTCAACCAGTTTATCCTGTTGTACAACATCCTCCAGCTCCTTCTTTTCATTCTCCCGCTTAACAGCTTCCTTCTTGAGATCTTGAATCTTCTTAAACACATCGTGCATGCGTTCAGTATCTCTGCTACGCAATGTGATACTTCTCAAGAACTGGGCATTAGGGTCCTCAAATGGCATTTCATCCTTTTTACCCGAAGCCTGACCCGGAGAATGGAAATTAAGGCGCAAAAACACATAATCTCCCTCTTCATTTTTGCTACCGTTTTTATATGCATTGACATGGAATGGTACAGGTCGGCCGTTAATAGGGATAATAATTGTTTGCGCCTTAGTGTCAACAGTCACCTTCAAGTCTTTAACAGAAAGAGGCAATTGGCTGTCTCGTTTGTAGGATTCAAACTTTTTAAACACGGCCTTGTCAGTCTTGCCGGTAGAGCCTGAACCATCTGCATATTTTTCTTCACCTGCTTTCTGCAGCTTTTCGTGTAGATCTTTTTGATGCATCTGACGTCTTTTCTCGTTTGTATCGTCGGGCTTTTCACGCGTCTCTCCACGAAGCTTGCTTCGCAAGATGGCAGTCTTGGCACCTCCAGCTTTCTCAGATTTTACCTTGGCAGGCTTCTTCTCATCGTCGTCTTGCTTGAAGTAGTATGAAATATTGCCTTTGCCCTTGTCCGAGTCGGTGAACACTACAGACTCTTCATAGCCAACTTTAACTGTATCGGCGAGAATCAAACTGTAAGTTTTGTCTTTTGAACCAGTGGCCTTTGCCTCGGGATTTTCAAGATCAGAGAATCCAACAACTACGTTCAGTGTCATGCCATCTCTCAAGATGTGGTTATTCTTTGCATTAAGCACAGCCGTCGAATCCTTGAATTCGATACCAATTCCCCAACCCACGTTCTTGAGGAACCGCTGCTCCATTTCTGGGTTCTTTTCCTTGACAAAGTCAATCGCCGCCTTGTAAACGTCATTGCAAGCCACACCGTCCTTGATGGACTCAATGACTTTCTTTTGAACTCGCAACAGCAGCTCATAGTTCTGTTCCTGCTCTTTGGTGGGGTCTATAAGATATGTTCGGCCAATGTTAGAGCAATAAGATTTATATCTCAGTCCCAAGGAACAGAGGATGACGCCTGCGTGTAGATTGCTGTCATCCGACATGGCCGAGGCGCGGAGGTCAAACTTTCCACCAGACTGTATGATAGGAGAGTAACACCAATCAAGTTGGGTAGGGTCTAGATCATTCAACTTCATTTCCTTGAAATATTTTTGATCGTCAATCTTATTTTCCACATCCTCTGAGAACCGGGAATGAGTAATAGACTTCTCTTCGTCTATAAACCGCGACATTTTGTCGGCAAAGTAATTTGACATGAGCTTTGCGCTAGCTTTCGAGGCATTTCTGATCGTTCTCAATTCCTCTTCATCCTTAACTTCCATTGCATGGCTGAGGGCATTGGCCACATCGACCTCTGTGAATTTTTTGTCACAATTGTCGTAAGCTTCTTTCCACTCGGTAATGAAGTTGCCCTCAAACTTGTCCTTTTGCAAAATGCCCACCGTTTCTCCCGCCTTGGAGATTTCCTCGATGAAATCGGTGAAAAGTTTCTTGTTATGTTCGCCGTCTTTTGTACGCGACAAGATTGATACATCGTTGCCCTTTATGGGCTCCAAATGTCGCGCCTTTGCCTGGCCCGTGAGAATGACCGTCTTGTCCTTTGTAATTAACATGGCAGTACTCGGGAACTCATATCCAAGAAGCCAGATCTAAAAACCAGCCAATCACATCAGCAATCGGTCCAAACCCACAAAATAAATACTTACATGTAACGTTGAACTTCTAATGTAGGGATTCTCTGGGTCCGATTTCCCTATAATCACCATGATCGACTGGGCTCCATTGAACCCATCCCCAGACGCAAGCTTTCTTTGGAGAGAGTGGACTCTCTTGCGGAATGTCGAGTTGTCAATATGAACATCCGACATCCTTATCAAACTGTTGGTCAAGTCGGTGTGATGGCAAATGTCCCTTCTTTTGTCGTCGCGTCTTTGAAAAACCCGCGCCTCGCGCGTTACCCGCCCTTTCACGCGTAAAGTGGGAACCCTCAGACCCCCAGTACAACGGAGAAATAAAAACAGGATACTTATTGTCATTGATAAGCTAACATTGTTGAAGATGATAATTAAGATGAATTCAGAGGTTACTCGATAGTAATGCGACGAACGCAGCTACGACTGGTCAATTCAACGTCTGGCAATTGGTTTGACGCAGTGTACCTGTTTTTTTGTAGAAAGAAAGAACGGTTCTTGAAGCACACCAGCTCAATGACATGTAGTTCTCTCTCTCTCAATTCCTCATGGCAATTGGCATCCTCTGGTCTGCGTAGCTGTCTTTTCAGCATTGAGCGAACCGGGTAATGGAGGGGATTTGATCTGGCGCGCAGCGCGCCACGCAGTAATGTACCTGGTAATGGAGGAGACGAATACATGCCATCTTGTTTTGGTACTATCGGAAGGACATGAACAGTAGCTACGCTAATAAGACTAGGGAGGAGGGAATGAATCGTGGTGGTTTGTGCATGTATGGGCGGCTCACATGGTGTCGCCGATGATGATGTGTTAGTTGGCCGAACTCCCAACGAAATTGGGTGTGGTGGTTTCATTTGGGCTTCTGTTTTTTGCACACAACCATATTTGGACGAGCAATTTAAGCATGGGAGACGAATACGACTTTCTCTTCAAGGGTAACTGGCAAAGAGGTCTTTCTGTTGGAGGGGTATTTGACTAACGCGTGCATGTGTAGTTGTTCTGATCGGGGACTCTGGAGTTGGTAAATCAAACATCCTTGGCCGGTTCACTCGAAACGAGTTCAACCTGGACTCCAAGTCCACCATAGGCGTGGAGTTTGCTACACGAACGGTGAACGTAGATGACAAGACGATAAAAGCGCAAATTTGGGATACTGCTGGTCAGGAAAGATACCGAGCCATCACGTCGGCGTACTATCGTGGGGCTGTGGGAGCGTTGTTGATGTATGATATTTCCAAGCAGGAATCATATGAAAGCGTTGCTAGATGGTTGTCTGAGCTGCGGGAGCATGCCGACTCCCAGATTGTGATCATGCTGGTTGGAAATAAGTGCGACTTGAAGCATCTTCGTGCCATCCCCACCGAGGAGGCCAAAAACTTTGCTGCTGAGAATAAGCTTCTGTTCATTGAGACTTCGGCTCTTGACGCCACAAACGTTGAATTGGCTTTCCAGAATATTCTCACTGAAATCTACAGACTGTACGCTGACCAGACTCTGCAGGCTGACTTTGCTCAATCCAAGCCCGCTCAGGGCCAGACAATCTCCTTTACGAAGGAGCCTGATGAAGATAAACCAGCCAAAAGTGGATGCTGTTAAGCGTGGCGTTCCATTTTTGTTTCTCTCGCAATGATCGTTTTGTTTTTAAAACTAAGTAATGGGTAAGCGAAAATATATATTTCATATATACCACTGTTGGTTTGTCCATGAGAGATATCTATTGAGCTAGGGATTTGCGTATATAGAGACTCAGGTACATTATATATATATATATTATCGCCATTAACCTTACCATGCATATATGTACGTACCATGCTATACAATACTTCACTTCTTCCTCCCAGCATGTCTCTCACTTCCAAGAGACATACAGAGAACATGGACCTCGACAGTCGATACGACCAGTAAACACGAGGGACGGCGACCAGGCACAAACAAGTATTAACGATTTAATAAATATTACAAAACCAATGGGTACATATGTAGCCTAGTTTCCTTCGGCAGGGGCAGTGTACTCGCCATCCTCATCTTCATCGTCGTCAAGCTTGTTGCCAGTTGCCTCTTCCTTGGCCATCTCCTCAGCAGCCTTTTTGTAATCAATGGTTCGACCACGGGTACGAGAACCCTGAATGATGTTGGTGGTATCGATTTCATCCAACGCATCTTCTTCCTCGTCCTCATCCTCGATATCCTTGGTATCATCGCCATTGTCATCTTCGTCCTCCTCATCGTCCTCATCTTCATCCTCAGGCGCACTATCGTACTTCTTATTCGACTTGCCCTTGAGTTGAGACTCGGTCATTTTCTCCTTACCCTTGCCCTTTGCCTTTGCACTCTTCTCTTTCTCAGCTTCCTGCTGCTCGTCCGCCTTTGGCTTCTTCGATTCAACATCTTCGCCCTCTTCAGCCTTTCGCTTCAATGGCGACTGTGTAGTCTCGGACTCGGTTTTTTCAACAGAGGCAGCGGGCTCCTCAACCTTCTCAGCTTCCTTCTCAGTCATCGTATCGACAATACTATATAGACGCGATTCTATAGCCTTTTTCTCAGGTTGGGACTTTTCTTACCTTTTAAATTACGTCGCGTAACTAAGAACGCGAAGACCCAAAAATAAAAAGGCTGAACCACGCCTTGAGATCTTGTGGGGTTCACGGCACAGAGCGCTTGCTGACTTGTATAAACCGAAATATCATCATTAATATAACCTTTAGCCTACCGATGCCAACCTCAAGAGGGGCCCTAACTGTGCCTGTGCATTACGCTCACTTATGTCAAGGCCATGGGAGGGCGACGTATATTGTATACTAGCGTAATATTGAAACTGATAAAGTCCCAACCACCGTGAAAGTCTTGAAATGTAATCGAGGGAGAGTCGACGGAGCGTATTACTGACTATGGTTGCACCAAAAAAGGCCAAGATGGCCGACTTGGTCAATTATCGACTGCGGATAGTGACTGTTGATGGCAGACAACTGTCTGGGCAAATGCTAGCTTTTGACAAGGTAAGTGACCAACTGCAACAACAGCAACAACAACAACAACAAAAAAAAAAACTGACTGGCTTTAGTTCATGAATCTTGTACTTGCAGATACGCAGGAATACCGAAAGCACAAAAAATCGAATAATGAGGAGACGCGGACATTGGGGTTAGTCATCCTACGAGGAGAAACCGTTGTTAGTGTGTCGGTAGAGGCACCGCCGCCAAGTGAACCCAGCTCTCGACTAGGGTCTATCCAACCAGGACCGGGGATTGCCAAACCAATTGGTCGCGGACAAAGTGGTTCACAAGGACCTTCGTTGTCGGGTCCTATACGAACGGCAGGCGGCGCCGGGTTCGGGGCTCCTCCAGCAGGATTTGGTCCTCCACCGGGCTTCGGGAGATAGAAAGTAATCAACTTATTTATTTGTAATAATAAATCATAAATAGTGTCATACATCCCTCGAGGGGCGACAGAAACAGTTAGCTATTAGACATGCTTATGCAGTTCTGGGTCTGGACAAAGGTGGTGTAGAACGTGCGGAGCGCAGTTTGCGAATTGAACATGTCTGACGGGAGAGACAGTGAGTCTAACGAGGCAAGGAAGGAGTTTGGGTCGAAGGAACTTGAGGACATGAATGGGGAAAGGGGGCCCAGGAGCTTAGAGGTTAGCGAAGAGAAATGCAATTTAAGTGTATTATCAACATCGACAGTCGATAAAGACAGTTTTGCCTGCGGAATTAAGAGGCGGTTTTTGTAATGCAGCTTATTAGTGGCTTTAATGCGAGATGCAAGAGTATTGGACATTTCAAGACTCGACTGTCGCTGCTGTACAAAAAAGCGAGAGAAGGACGGCTTCATTGCCAGGGTAGGTTGATGGAGGACAACTGTTAATGCATTTTCCACGTTGTCCACGACCAACGGATTAGTGGTGCCCAGAATGCCCCTTTCGAATGGCTCGGGGACGGACTGAATGGTGACGTACTCCCGGATCCTATCGCGATAGTGCAATGGAGAGATGAGGGACGCTAGGCAAGATATCAGACCCGTGCAAAGATGCGGCGCGGACGCATAAATGATGATGGGCTTTTGGAGAAGGAGATGTTCATACAGCAAGTACAAGGTGTGGGTGACTGGATAAGCCGAGGTATGTTGCAGAAGCGGAAGAAGATTGGCCCAGCTTTCAAAGGGTTGGTTAGCGTAGAACTGGTCGTCGCCGGTCGGGGCTAGCGGATTGGCAAAAGAGAAGCGCAAAACGGATCCAAGAAAGGGCATTGGAAGATTCCCCAGAGCTGGGTTTGGCAATGGCCATTGAGAAATGTTAGCTATGGCATTGTCGACGCACGGGACCTTTTGGTCCAGGGGGCATGCGGTAAAGTTTTGGTGGCCCACGATGCGTGAAACACAGGTTTTGAACAGACTGTGGGCATAATCGTGGAAGGAGAGGAGGACCAAAGACTCTTGAATGTATCCTCTGGTGTTGGATGGGTCCGTCTGCTGGGTGAACAAACATGCTCCGTGGACCAGTTGGTTGCCCAGGGTGTACGAATTGAACCGAAAGCTGTGGAATTGGTTTCTGGACGATGCCGCCGGTCTTTCAGGAAGACTGGAAAAACAGATCACGCGGAAGTCGTCTTCAGTAAACTGAATTGACGGACGCATCAGCTTCAAATCCGGGCCGACGTCCACATCGAACTGAATCACCAGGAAACACAACCCCCAATGTGCAAAACCCGCCAATACCTCTGTGGGCAGGTCATGGCTCTGCATGACCAGCTCATGCAGCTTGAACGACGACGTGTACGAGTTGGGGACGTGCCGTCTTGACATCGGATTCTTGAGTGTACCAACCTCGGACGGACGACAGTGCAGGTGCTAATAGGGGTCTGCACCTGCACAACAGACCAAAGGGAAAAAGAAAAGACCAGACAAAAAAAAAAAAAAAAAAAAAAAAAAAAAGGGAAAACAATTTAAATTTCAAGGGGGGACACTACATCCTGCAATTACCTCTACGTCTTATGGATATGGTTGATGGAGTAACCCTAAGTAAGCAACACCGTGGTGGGAGAAGAGCACCGAGTGAGAAAGCCTCGGTAGAATATCCGGGTTAGACCGCGCACAGACGCGCACATGTCACTGCATCTGCCACCGAATATTGACGGTACTTTGGTGGTCACTGAAGCGGTGAATATTGTAGACGGTTCAGCGAGCTATTCTGACGGCCGGAGTCCCAGTGTTCGCTTTATATATGGGGTTGTGGTTAGTGGCGGACCCCTAAGCCCCCCTTGGAAGAGGTTGCAGATCACGGCCTATTTGGGTGGAGTCAAGATGATCCGTGCGCATGGACTGTTTCAACACCTTTTTTTTTTTTTTTTTTTTTTTTTTTTTTTACTACACGAGAGAACCAGTCTTTTTTAGTTATTTTTTTTTTCCTCGAGCAGAACGATCGCGTACGTGCTGATAACAAATGTGGATCATGGTCCTGGTAGAGGACAAAGCAGTTGAGGCTGGATGATGCACCGCCTCCTCTTTCGGGTGGCCAGATCGGCAAAGTCTTCAGTGAGACACCCCAACACTGGTGAATATTCAGTAAGAAAAACAAAAAAAAAAACAAAAGGAAAGGCGAGTTCGCTAGTTAAAACACTACATATCCATGGACATGTAGTCCAATTATTTGCACAGAATACATGCACATAATTATTATTAATATTATTATGATATTATTCAGCTTATATTGTATCGCACTCCAACCAGGGGTCGGGGGGCGACAGCAACGATGCTGAATACATGGGTACAAACTACCAAGCACAATTACTCCTTTTTGACTGAATTAGTACTGCGCAGTTTGGCCGTCTGGTCCAATTGATCCCAAAATAAATAAATAAATAAATAAAAAAAAAAAGGATCGTCCAGAGACGTTGGGAATTCATACATGCCACTCAACTGGCTGATGTCACCGTACGTGCGTTTAAGAAGCATACGCTTAGTCAGCCCGGCAACGGACGGCCCACCCGTAGGGCGCAAGTAACGAAAGTTAAGGGCCAGGGTGGCTTCATCAAACCACCAGTTTGACAGCAAAATTAGACGTCAGAAATAAACACACGCCTTGAATTAACCATACCGAATAAGCTGAGGTCAAACAAACCCGGCGGAGCTGAGGGCGAGTGTAGGAGGGAACAGTGAAACATGCATACTGAAAATTACGCGGACAAGTAGATACCCGACCGGCGAGGTCGCCTAAAAAATAAAAGTTAAGCGAGTAAGTTGCACAGCGAAGGACGCTGATTGGTCAGACAGCGTATTTCTTTTAGAAAAACCCGGTCGGTAAAGTGAGTCCGGCCGATTTAGGTGTCTGCGGGAAGGAGTATTTATATAAAAACTGGCGGCTCACACACACTTGACCGGTTCAAGGATTTTAATATAAGGGAGGCAAACTTTTTTTTTTATTATTTTTTTTTCTTCTTCACCATCCTCTGTTGACTTGACATTCAAGGGAAAAAAAAAAAAAAAAATAAAAAAATAAAAAAAAAAAGGCCGACACATTGCAGTAGTTGTGTTTTCAGCGCTGTCAAATTGAAGTCTTCGTCACTTCGTCTATTTATTCTAATATTTATTCTTATTTATTGTAATTAATGACCACGACATCCCCTCCGCCAACCCTGTCATCATCGTCATCGTCCTACTCGTCTACGTCCGAGGGGCCCTATGCGCCTTTACCTGACCTATGGAACTCTAATTCCGGTACGTCGTCCAAGCATTTCCCCATCACCACCAACTCAAAGGGGATCTTTCTTCCTCCTCTGAACCTTCCTTCAAACTCTACTTCGCCCACGGTGTCTGGGACCACCACACCCACTGGATCTTATCTCAGATCCAGCACCACTCCAACGCCCACCACAACCTTGTTTGGAGGCAAGGAATCGTCCATCTGGTCTAATCCGTATCCTGCTGGCAACCCAGCTCGTCCCTCCAAGCAGGTTGGCGTCAATCCCCACCTGCGGGCGGCTCACACCACGCCTGCGACTCCTCTGGATGAAAGCGGACTTTTCCCCGGCCCCGTTGGATCCGTGTCTTCGTCACACTTCCCTGTGCACCATGGCCTAGGATTCAACATTCCTGAGGCGCCGGCTCCAACGACTGTGCAAACGTCGTACTTTTCCACCAGAGTGTCGTACCCCCCTCCTCCGCAACTTGCCGCCGGCCCCGTCCCGCAACAGCAACGTGGCACTCCCTTGACTGAGGAGAACTTGTATTTTGCTTCAACAACGCCTCCTTTGCTCCCTCAGCAACAACAACAGCAGCAGCTCAGGAAGGATCCGGTTGATGTGAACGTGGCCATCAATGCTGTGCACCAGCTCAATCTCAACACCAACCCGCCCATTTCGTCGTCGCCCATTGGATCGCCGAGACCTTTGGATCCGACTGCTGCTGGCACTCCCACGACTACCATGATCCCGTCTAGAGAGTCGCCCAAGTCGTCGGTTTCGTCGCCTCCGTCCACTGGTAACGGCAAGGGTTCCAACAACAACAGCAATAACGGGAAAAAGAAAACGACAACCAACACTGATTTGTACAAGACGGAGCTCTGTGCGTCCTTCATGTCTTCTGGCGGCCACTGTCCTTATGGGGAGAAGTGTCAATTTGCCCATGGTGAGAAGGAACTCAAGTTTATTGACCGTCCACCCAAATGGAGATCCAAGCCTTGTCAGAACTGGGTCAAGAATGGCTCATGCTCCTACAATGCCAGATGCTGTTTCCGCCATGACTAGAGCCATCCTAAACGGACAAGAGACGTTTATTTTTCCTTCTATAAAAGGAAAAGGAAAGTATCTGTGAAATCAATTAAAGGCCAAAAAAAAAAAAAAACCCCACAAAAAAAAACCCCACCAAAAATAAAGAATTAAAAAGGAAAGAAAGAAAGAAAAAAAAAAAAAATCAGTGACGTTATTTATTGATATTTATCTGTACCTGTTCTATACCTACTTTGTAAATTTAAAATCGAGTATTTATTCTATGACCGGAGCGATGGTGGTCCCATTGGCTCACGTCCTTTAATGCTGGGACTGAACTAGACTATAACAATCCCTCAACAGAGGTCTCGCATGATCCCCCTAATCCTCAGTGATCAGACCATATATATCAAAGACCCCTGCAATGTGAAAGCTACTAGGGTTCAGGATTTATACCTCAACACCACCGCACATTTATATACGAGCGGATATACATTCTCCCTAAAGCATCTGATGCTGTGCTTGCCCCTGATTTCCGGTGCAGAACCGTTATAGACGCCTTTTCTTTTTCCTCTCTCACCCGAGCTAGAGACTCTCACTAACGGCTAACCACACATGTTGGAAGGGCACTCCTCATTTGTGAACTCGTTGTGCGAACCTGGAGTTGATCAAATTTTCAACGTGGTCGTGGGGGTGCGCGTTCGCGGGGGGGCATTTCCTTCACCGAGTTTGCGAATGGGAGGAACACTAGGAGCTAGATATGGTGTCCGTGTTAATAGTCGGAGCAGGTGCCATAGGGCTGATCTATGGAAACTACCTCAAGAAGGGTCTGGGAGACCAAATCCGCGTTGGCCTCGTTGCAAGGTCCAATTATCAGGCTTTGAAAGATAACGGTGGAGGGACCATCGTCCGAGGACAGGCGGACGAGCGTACGGTAGAAAAATTTGTACCAGACGAGATCTATTCAGCAGCAGAGCAGACGTATGACGGCGAGCCATACGACTATCTCTTCTTGACCAACAAGATCTCCGGAGATCAGGTTGTGAAGGGGCTGGCCAAGTACGCCCACAAGGATAGCTTGATGGTCTTGACCCAAAATGGCGTGGATATAGAGGAGCCGTATAAAGAGGCGTATCCGGACATTGCGCTCGTGTCCGCTGTCGCATATATCGCCACGAGCTTAACGGGTCCAACCGAAGCAACACACTTTTCCCCGTTCCTCAAGTTTAACGCGGGAATTGTGTTCATGGACGACCAAAGTGACAACTACAAGCTGGCTTACAAGCGGCTGGAACTGCTGAAGAAGGTATCCATGGACAGCGGCTTAACCAGCTTTGAACTCAGCGATAACATCATCCGCGACCGATGGAAGAAGATGCTCTGGAACGGCACCATGAACACCCTAGCAGCTGTCACGGATCTGTCGCTGCCAGAGCTCATGGATGACCTGGGATATGAACAAATCATGCGTGAAGTGTGCTTGGAAATCTGGCGGGTGGGATTGGCCGCCGTAGGGGAGGAGGATTGGCTTCCCGAGGACGCTGTCGATGAGATCTTCGTCTTCACGAGGCGCGCCCAGTTTGACGGCTTTGTTCCAAGCACCTTGCAAGACGTTCGCAAGGGGAAGCCAATCGAATATGAGGCTATTTGTGGAAACGTGGTTAGAGCTGCCAACAAGCGAAACGTCCCAGTTCCCCAGTTGCGACTGTTGTACAAACTTCTAGAAGCTGTCAACTACAAGCTAGAAAAGAAACTATAGACCAGAATATCATTCGTATTTGCCCGGCCCTGGGATCGAATGCAGGTAGACGAAGGGGATGCACCTGCTGATGACCCGTGTAGATCGATACCGTGGGATGTATTAAGGTACCTTAATTGACCATCCTATCTATCCGAAGGGGAACGCGAAGGCGGCGGTTGTAACGCAAAGGACACAAAGTCCCAAAACAAACCAACATTTGCTTCCTTGGCCACTCCCCCCCCTTATTTTTTCTTCCCTGGTATATGGCTTAGAAGCCTTCCGTTGTCAAATGGGTAACGTTGCATTATGCACTGTGATTATTGAATTTGCCACTGCCGATCTACGTTGCGTACCTAATTGAGCCAGGGAGACTTTTTCACGAGGTGCATGCATCGAACCCTTTCAGGGGCCGGCTACAAGGCCAACAGTGGCGAGGGAATTCACAAAACACAGCCGTGAGCAAGTGGGTAGGCCCAAGGTACCGGAAAACTAGTTGGAAGTACAAATCCAATTGGTAAACCAGTAGGACGGGCTTGTGTGGGTTGGCGGGCCTGAAAAAATGGTGCGAGCCCATTATTCCCCGACTGAAACATCTGCACAGCTTCTGACTGGGGTTTGCTGATCGGCGTGCATTTACCAAAAGATTACTATGGTACAGCAGTATATTGGTCTCCCTTCTCCATTGGGAATGCTATCTTCGCCTGAGCTCAATGTGGCCCTGTATATAAAAGACACGCCTACCCCGACGGTACATAACCCATCACCGTTCCTAACTCTACAATGGCAGCTGCACAAGGCCAGATCGAACAACTGCTTCGAGATCTCAAGAAGCTAAAGACACAACTCGACTTGATGGATCGTGAACTAATAGATCCGTCCAGGAAAAACGCCGTCCACCAGGAGATCAGGCAGCTTCAAACACAAATTGCCGTCCTACGCTATCAGGCATGTGCGTGAACAGATCGTTCGTCTCTACTTTTATATTTATTTTTCAGTCTTCACAAGCGCGTCTAATGTTGTATTTCTTTTATTTAATTCGATTTTTTTTTTTTTTGTCTCTTCCTCGGAGAACACTTTCCTGTTTTGCTAGTTTTTTTTAGAACCCTAGTGGAGCTGTTGACACATCCCGCCCGCTCGGGCTCGGAGCCACGGTTACCGACGGTCTTCCAGTTACCCTGGCAACCGCTCGGGAAAAGGTTGGCAACGAGGCGGGATTTTTTTTTTTTTTTTTTTTTTTTTTTTTTTTTCTGGGGGTGGTCAGTCCCCGTTTCGCCCCCTCCGCCGCCCTCCCCAGACTCCACGTGGAGTGATTTTTTGCCCCTTCGCCCTGGGTACGTGTGATAGTCAGTAACCTCATGTATCCATATAGTCATAGCTACCTATGGCTGTGTCAGAGTAATGTTCTTCTTTTTTTTATTTCCTTCTTTTGCACAATCAGCTCAACCCAAATACCCGTTGCTATGGCAACAGGAAAATAGTCACCATCTTTAAACCTGGGATCTGTGATGATGTCACCCCAGAGTTGCAAAGGATCGGTGAACTAGAAAGGGCCAACAGACGGCAGATCTTCAAGATGGTGCCGCTTACACATAGCATCACCTGAGCCGCCAATGTTTTTACAGCATTCCGGACCCAGTGGTGTAAAGGTGGTGGCGTGTGTGCACCCAAAATGGCGAATTTTTTGCCGATGGATGACGACAGACAATAACGTATTGGCGAGAAACGTGGTTTCTAGGAGGCAAAAATACATGACACCCCTCAGGCTCGTATATATATATATATATATATGTACTGCACTCGATCAAGACTTAAACGCACCACCCAAGGGAGTCGTCATGTCCTTGACACTTACTAATTGGCTTTTCTCGTCGGCCCAGCAACGCCAGGAGAGGAAGCATGCTGAAGAGCGCGTTCGGCTCTACCAGGCTAAGCAGAAGGAGCTTGAACGGTTGGAACGGGAGAGGGAGAGTGTTGCTCAAAGAGTAGAAAAGGAACACAAATACGAAAACTACTACTCTCAAGACCAAACTAGGTTGATGATGCTCAACCGGCAAATTGATCGCATCTACACTCAACTACACAATCTTTGAGAACCCAGCCTCAGATGGGCATTGAGCAGTATTGAGGACATACTGCATTCCACATGAAAACCCAACACCTATATGATTGAAAAAGAATTCAATATATCAGTGAGTTATGATGGATGTAACACAAACCCTTTCATCAGCGGCTGGTTTAGTTGTATCGAGCCAAACCTCAAAATTTGCGACTTAAGTAGTGCCGTGATGGAATGTGCATCCGCGTACATCCCAGTCCAATGTGCTCACGTAATTAATCTAACTAATGTTAAGTTTTGGTAAGTAACCATTATTCAAAGACTATGTACTACTGTACTGCCCAATTGACTGCACAATACCATTATTTTTTAGTTATTATTCAATGCCATTGCTGTTGTCTTAAGGACACAGCTGGACGAGGGTTACCCCGTTGGTCCACTGGCAACTGTCAAATCCGGTGACCATAATTACGCTGGTGTGTAATTTGCAGAATCGCTGGGTGCTCAAATCGTGAGCCGGTGTCGAGGAAGGGCTAGCTATAACTGAGGTGAAAAATCGGATTTAAAAGTGCTGGAGATCCGTTTTGTGCATCAATAGCAGAGCATCAAGACATAGAATACCTCATTAGAGTTGTTTGCCGATAGTCGAACAGCAATAGTCTCTAGTTTCCGTGGTTCTACGGAGTCATCAACTGATTTTTGTGTAAGATATGATTGCGTTGCAGGGAACATCTGGCATCTAACACATGCAAGGTAATTCAGGGAAATGAGCGAAAATAGCTGGACTCAATTGAGTTCAGATGCGTTTGGGAAACTGCTAGATTCTCATCCGTCAAAGCGAATTGCGTTTATTCAAACTTTGCCTGAGCTTCAAGGTGAGTTTTTATTTAGCCGAGATTTCCATTCATCAGACTAACCAAAGCAAAATAATACAGATTTAGATTATGACCAAGTTGCAGCCGTCCTCTTCGCCACATACCCGCACTATCAGGACCAGGAAAGTAGGAAGGCAATTGAAGGTGCATTCTTGTCTCTGATGGACAAGAGCGGGGAAGACCAAGTTCTGTTGAAAGCGTTTTGCGAAAATGTTGCCAAACTGACTCAAGCTCGTGAAGTTGCCATTACTGACGTCATGACAGTGCTCGAATGGTCAAGTTCAGTTATTGCGAACAATTCAAAAGCTGCCAAGCCCCAACTTGAGTCGTTAGTACAATGCCAGGCATGTCTATTGGAGAAAATTCTCTCCCGGGATTCGTTGAAAAAGTCTCGACTGCAGGAATCAGCAATCAGAAACACAATATCATCCATGGTGACGGGAGTTTCCCGTAACTTTGACCTGCTGTCAGTTTATTTCGATGCGCTGTTAGTCCAGTCACATCCTCGAGCACTGGCATATTTCATCTCTCTATCGTGCCTAGCCGGTGCGTGCATGGACCTTTTGCCGGTAGTCCCCGCTGCAAGCAGAGCCGTCGAAGAAAAGAAGCCAGAGATTTACAAGCTTTATGTCCAAACAGTTCTGGGGTCCAAGTCTCCCCTTTCTCAAAACATTGTTGATTCATTCACTCCATTCTTTAGCGATTATACTACCCAGGCTGACTTCGACCAAGTGCTGGTCCCAGCTTTAGGCAAATCTATGCTCAGAGCCCCAGAGGTAGTGTTGGTTCACATTGTTCCAACCCTGATTCAAAATTTATCACCATTAGTAGATGTAGGGGCTGCTGTAAAAGACAAACTGCTGACTTCGTTCCTTAGTGGATTTGGATCATCCAACAGTGTCTTACGGGAAGCGTCATTGAAAACCTTGTCAATCTGCCTTCGTCATTGCTATACTTCGGAAACTTTGGACGCTATTTCAAGCAGTATATATACGGCCCTGAAGAAGGTTACATCAGCCGACCAAAGAATCTACTACGGCAAGGCGTTGGTAGCAGTTCCATGTGGCGAATCTCGAGCAAATACCATTCCGGCTGGAATATTACCAACTGCAGCCAAAGAGGTTAATGAAGCTGCTCTAGAACAGCTTTCTGGAGCATTCGCCAAGCATTTGGTGTACGGCCTCGTTAACGAAGTTCAACCAGAAAAGGCGACAGTTGACGGTGTTGTGAAAGCGCTTGGAGACAAAAAGGTGAACCTGCGGAGGATATGGGTTTGTTCCATAGTCAGAGAACTGCTGGAGATGAAAAAGATAAATGATGAAGCCAAGTCTTTTGTTGATTCGATAATGCCGCCCTTAAAGATCGCTTTGGATGACGTTATGGCCAACCCTGCCGCCGCGGTGCAGAACAAGACGGTGACTTCGGGGCTTGCGTTTGTTTCCTTGACTCGTAAGTTACTTGACTTGGGCCATCATGGGGACGAGAAGGTGTTAATCAATTCCTTGCGGTCACTAAATGAAAAACAGGCTCTGCTATCTTTCAGGACCCTAAGCAAACTTGCAACAGATGAAGAGTGCTTCTGGGGTATCCAAGCTTTGTGTGCTACGTCAAAGACTGTATCGTCTTCTGATGATGAATCCGTTAAGATAACATGGGCCAGTGTGTGGGTTTATTATTGTATTTCCAAAAATGTGCCCACTTCTAGCCGCAGAAACGCGATCTCCAAGCTCAGGGATTTATATGAACAGTCTCCCCAGAGTGTTGGACCAATACTAATTTCTGGTTTAACAAAAATTTTACAGGAGCCAGCAGATGTAGACGAGGCTGTCCCAACAACTAAACTTCAGTTGATTCTCTCAGTTGTTTTCTCTCAATCGAAGCAACCAATTGAGTGCGATACGTTAGAACTTCATTTGGCAGATCTAGTAGCTGTGGCCCATCATCCAAATGCGTACCCAAAGAATGGCTGGATTGGACTAGTCCAGAGAGCTTCGATTGATCCAGGAGTTTTGGTAGAGAAGCATTGTGACAGGATAATTGAGAACGCACTTCAATTGGCGCATTCTACAAAGAACGGGTTATTTGAAGCTGCTTGCAGAGCAATTGCAACTCTCTCCTTTATCAATCCAGATTTGGTAGTGCCTAAGATTCTTGAAATTGGAAACCAAGATCTAGACTCTCAGCTGGTGGATAAGTTCAGTCCTTTCCAACTTAAAATCTGGGAAACTCCCGAGGGAGAAATTGCTCAGGAAGATGAACCTGAAACTAAAAAGCGAGTGGTTGAAAACAAAAACTCAAAGGATTATCAAACTAAGAAGTGGGAAGAAGATCTACGAAAGGAGATTGCTAGCAAAAAAGGTGGCAGTACTACAGCAGCCAAGCCAAAGAAGTTGACCAAAGAAGAGCAGCAACAGTTGAATGAACAGCAAGAGGTTAGACAAGAAGTGAACAAGGCTGTTTGTAAACTGCAGCGTGGCCTGGGTATATTAAAAGCACTTGCACGAGATGCCCAAAGAGTGTCAAATGGTATAGAACAGTGGTTCCCCGACTTCTTCGTTAAGATAAATCAGATTCTATCTAATTCAAATGCTGAGCGTTTGGTTGGAAAAGAAGCCACGGGAGCAGTACTAGAATTATCACTCTGTCTGTCATCAAGACTAGGTTTACTACGCAAGTTCATTGGAACATCTCTGCTTCGTTCTCTTTATTCTGGCAAACATCTTGAAGCGAATATGGTGGAAGAACCTTTGAAGGATTTGATTAGTAGAATGCTTTATCGTATCAAATTCTTAAGTGATCAACGGCCCCTGGACTCTATCACTCTCACGTTTATCGTACCAGTGCTTCTCCGAATCTTGTATGGGACCAAGGGAAAGGGAGGAATCGATACCAAGGACGAAGAGGAGATTGAAGAACAAATAATTCTCGCTTTGGATATTATTGCAGCCCATTCTGAGGAATTCAAAGACCCGGCAACTCCTAGGAATGACTTGTTATTTAACCTGATAAGACTGATGCAGGGGAACCCAACTAAGGCTAAACAGGCTAAAGAATGCTTCATGTCAATCGTTCAGAGTGTTTCCATTAATTACACCCAAGAAGAACTACAAACCTTATTGGCTGGTGTCGTATCTGGGGAATTGTTTGTTCGAACAGCTGTTCTTGAAGCAATCGACGCAGAGTTGGACATTTCAGAACTCAAGTTCTCTAGTGAGATATGGGTTGCCCGATTCTATGAAGAAAACGTGAACTCTGAACTTGCAAGTGATATATGGGAAGAGAATGAGCTAGCCATCGTGGACACTATTCAAGCCACTGATAGCGTCCTGAAAGTGTTAGATTCCGAATATTCCAGCCTTCGTCATGCCGCGGCTTGTGGACTGGGTGCAATAGTTGCTGAAAATCCACAGGAACGGTTTAGAGTGGTTTATGACAAGGTCGTTGAACTGTTTGTTGAAAAAGCAAAGGATCCTGAGCCCATTTATGATAAATTTGGAATTGCTATAAAGATGGAGCATGAAGATCCATGGGAAGCCAGGAGCGGATGTGCATCTGCGTTTAGACAGCTGGCTCCCTATTTTGATTCAAATTCGGTTATCGATTTTGCCAGATATTTGATCACGGATCCAGCTGCTCTTGGAGATAAGAATTCCGCAGTTCGCCAAGAAGCTCAGGCTGCAGGATTAAATGTCATTGAGGCTCATGGGTTGGAAAATGTAGAACAGTTGATCCCAATCTTTGAGGAGTATTTGGCTAAACCTGACAGTGAGACCCAGGATGAGGTCAGTGAGTCGGTCATCATTCTTTATGGAGCTTTGGGTCGGCATTTGCAATCTGACGATCCAAGATTAATAAAGGTTGTTGATAGATTGGTTTCCACTCTTGACACACCTTCAGAAGATGTCCAAGTTGCTGTCTGTGAATGCATTTCGCCACTGGTTAAGCTGTTCAAACCAAAGCTCGAAGAGTATATTGACACGCTTATGAAAAAGTTGTTATCCGGAGAAAAATTTGCGGAAAGACGAGGTGCAGCTTATGGTTTAGCAGGTTTGGTGAAAGGTGCGGGCATATCTGCATTGTCAGATTATGATATTATTAGAACTTTGTCAGATGCAGTGGAAGATAAGAAGGACCCTAAAAAACGACAAGGTGCTCAATTTGCTTTTGAATGTTTATCTCAGGCTCTTGGAAAATTCTTTGAACCATACGTGATTGACTTAATTCCGCTTATTTTGAACTGTCTTGGTGATAATTACGCTGAGGTGCGTGAAGCTGCGACATACGGTTCTAGGGTAATAATGGGGAATACTACGGGTTATGGTGTAAAGAAGTTGATTCCTCTCACTCTCGAAAATTTGGACCAAACAGCATGGCGAGCAAAGAAGGGAGCTGTGGAGTTGTTAGGATCCATGGCATATTTGGATCCACAACAGTTGTCGGCTTCTCTATCGACAATTGTTCCGGAAATTGTTGGTGTCTTGAACGACTCACACAAAGAAGTACGCAATGCAGCAAACCAGAGTTTGAAGAGGTTTGGTGATGTTATCAAGAACCCTGAAATTCAGGCACTGGTACCTGTACTGATTAAGGCAATTGGAGACCCGACAAAATACACTGACGAGGCTCTTGATGGGCTGCTTAAAACTCAATTTGTACACTACATTGATGCCCCATCGCTTGCTTTGGTGGTCCATGTACTGCATCGCGGTTTGAAAGATAGGTCTGCTGCTACAAAAAAGAAGGCTTGTCAGATTGTGGGTAACATGTCTATTTTGACAGACGCTAATGACCTTATTCCATATCTCGATGACATGGTGTCCGAATTGGAAGTTGCCATGGTTGATCCGGTGCCAGGTACTAGAGCTACAGCTGGCAGAGCGTTGGGTTCGCTGGTAGAGAAACTTGGTGAAGAACAATTCCCAGACTTGATTCCTGGCTTGTTGGGTACTTTGAAGGATGAGACTAGAGCGGGTGACCGACTTGGATCTGCACAAGCATTGAGTGAAGTGATCTATGGCCTCGGTATTAGAAAGTTGGATGAATTATTACCAAGTATCTTGAAGAGCTGTACCAGCTCAAAGGGATATGTCCGAGAAGGGTTTATGCCATTGATGATATATTTACCAGCGTGCTTTGGAGCTTCGATGAACCCCTATTTGAGTCAAATTATTCCACCCATTTTGAATGGGTTGGCAGACACGGTTGAGGGAGTTAGAGAAACGGCTTTGAAGGCTGGTAGATTATTGGTCAAGAATTATTCTACAAAGGCCGTTGATCTACTGTTACCAGAGCTTGAAAGTGGCTTATCTAACGCCAATTATAGAATTAGGTTATCATCTGTCGAGCTCACGGGTGACCTCCTCTATCAGGTTACTGGTATCAGCAGCAGCGGAGGTGATGAGCAAGACAATGCAATTTCGGGTAATGCCAACAAGACATTGATTGAAGTGCTTGGACAAGAACGCCGCGACAGGATTTTGGCTGCAATTTTCATTTGTCGCACCGATACATCTGGCCAGGTTAGAACGTCTGGTATTGAGGTTTGGAAGAGCTTGGTTGCTAATACGCCTCGTACTGTTAAGGAAATACTTCCTACTTTGACACAGCTTGTCATCAAGAGATTGGCAAGCTCAGAGGAAGAGCACAGAACAATTGGAGCCCACGCGCTTGGTGATTTGGTTCGACGTGTTGGCGGCAATGCTCTTTCTGAATTGTTACCAACTCTTGAAGAAGGATTGTTCTCCAACGATAGTGATGCTAAGCAAGGCATATGCATTGCATTGAGTGAACTGATTCAATCTTCTCCACCTGAGGTATTGGAGCAATACCAGAAGACGATGATCAGAATTGTAAGAGGTGCATTGGTTGATAGCAATCCTCAAGTTCGCGAGGCTGCAGCTCAAGCGTTTGACGTGCTTCAGGAAAGCATCGGCGATGCTGCAGTGGACCAAATCATGCCAGACTTGATTTCATCCATGCAATCCGAAGACCGTGACGTGGCGGAGAATGGATTTGCAGCATTGAAGGAAATGATGGCTACGAAGAGCAATGTTGTTTTCCCAATTTTGATTCCAACACTGTTGGCTCCGCCAATGAACGCGTTTAAGGCGAGTGCATTGGGCTCATTGGCGACAGTGTCAGGCACAGCTCTTTATAAGAGGTTGACTTCTATTATCAATGCATTCTTTGATGCCATTGTTTCCCCGACGGACGATTTGGATAAAATCGACGAAGCACTGGATACTGTTCTTTTGTCAGTGGTCCATGAAGAGGGCACACATGTCCTCATGCAGCATTTGTTGTCGTTGGCCAAGCATGAAGACAGTAGAAAGCGGGAAGCGACTTTCAGACATATGGCGCTCTTCTTCAAGGAATCCCCACTTGACTATTCCGTCTACACTCAGGACTGGGTTAGTATTTGTATCTATGCACTAGATGAGAGAGATGAGAATGTGGTCAAGTCGGCATGGAATGCGCTGTCTGCGCTTGTTGGAAAGCTTTCAAAGGAGGAGATGGAGAGATTGGTCAAGAGCACAAGACAAGCACTTCGTTCTACAGGCGCTGCTGGGCAGGACTTGCCCGGGTTCGAGCTTCCAAAAGGACCAAACTGCGTTTTGCCCATTTTCTTACAGGGCCTTATGTATGGTACAAGTGAAGAACGTGAACAGGCTGCATTGGGTATTGCGGACATTGCAGAACGAACCAGTGCAGCGAATCTCAAGCCATTTGTTACTCACATGACTGGTCCGTTGATTCGTACAATTGGAGAACGATTCCCATCTGATGTTAAAGCCGCTATCTTGTACACTCTTAACGTGCTGTTGACCAAGATTCCGGCCTTCTTGAAGCCGTTTTTGCCACAGTTGCAAAGAACGTTTGCAAAGTCTCTTTCCGATCCATCGAACGAAGTTTTGCGCAATAGAGCTGCCAAGGCCTTGGGTACTTTGATCACTCTGCAGGCACGAATTGATCCGTTGGTTACCGAGTTGATTAATGGTGCCAAGGGAGCGACGGATGAAGGTGTCAGCGTTGCAATGCACAATGCCCTTAGCGAAGTTGTAACAAAGGCAGGACAAAATCTGAACGCTGCGTCCAAGGACAGCTTGGTGTCATTTATCAAAGAGCAGATTCCCGGAGCACACGACGGTAAGTTTGCTAAAGAAGAATTCAAAAAAAGCAGTCCAAACTAACACTATTTTTTAGACAAAAAGCTCATCATGCTAGCTCGAACCATGGGAGGTGTCGTTGGAGTGCTGGACGATGGGGAAAGCTACAAACTGATCAAAAACATGATTGGACAGGATAATGAAAAGTTTGCCGTTTTGGCCATCAATGCAATTTTGAAGGATGCAAAGGAAAAGGTTGAGACTAATAAAGCAACGGATGAAATTGCCAAGTATCTCTACTCGAGAGCAGAGAGGGAACAGGCTTTCATGTCCGAGAATGCGCTTCTGGGACTGGGTAAACTGTTGCTAGGTCTCGGCGATAGTGTGAGCACCACCGACGATGCCGTGCAAGTGTTGACGACGTGTATGCAAAAGGGCTCCAACAAATCGCCCGACACACGACGGCTGGCATTGGTGGTGGTTCGAACTGTTGCACGACTAAGGTACGACATGTTAGCGCCATATATGGATCAGCTTGTTCCGTCGCTTTTCGGATGCGTCCGTGATACTATTATCCCTGTCAAGCTTGCAGCCGAGAAGGCTTATCTTGCCCTTTTGCGGCTTACCGAGGAGTGCAATGAAGAACCCCCGGCGCCGACGTTTGAAAAGTGGCTGTCGCAGGCGAAGGAGAAGGGAGCTCTTGCAGCACAACAGCAAAGGTCGATCCAAGATTATACGCGTCGTGTTGGCTTGAGATTGGCTAATTCGGAGCGGGAGAGAATAGATGCCGGTGGCGACGAGGAGACGGTGTTTAGCGATAGAATCGAGGACGAGATGGAGATCTGGGCTATCGGGGGTGTTGAAAATAACGAAGAAAGAGTATAAGTGTAGAGAATATGAGACTAGTGTTGATTTTTTTTTTTTTTTTTTTTTTTTCCCCTTCTTTGAGCATTAAATATTAGAGGGTAAAGGCTAACTCTAAGGACTCGATTATATTATTCTTCCAGTTATTGCGGTAGAAAGTCTATGGAGGGGGATTTTGCTGGGCTTCGTGGACGGAGGACGCAGAAGACGGCGGCGGCGGAGGAGGCGGGGGCGGCAATTGAAGCGGAGGCTGGGACGCGTCGGGGGTAGGGGTCTTTTGGCGCAGCAATGGGGATTCAGATGGCTGCTGTTGCTGGGGCATTGGCAGAGATTGTCGCATTAACAACGGCTGATGCTGTAGTTGCGGCGGCGGAGGAGGCGGAGGCGGCGGCGGCGGTTGTTGCTGTTGGTAGTCGTATGTATACTCGCGATGCAATGGTGGAGGCAGCTCCTGCTTTATCTGAGCATTAGCTTCTTGATGTTGTTGTTGTTGTTGACCCAGATGGGCGTGCGGCTGTGCAGATTGCGGGGGTTGTCCGGGAAGGGAAGGTGGCGCGGTGGGTGCGTATTGCGATGATGAGGAGGAGGAGGATGAGGGGGGAAAGCCGTACGACAGTTGGGAGGAGCCACTTGCACCGCCACCTGACCAGGGGAGAGGACGATGGTGGGGTTCATGGGGGTGGTGTTGGTGATGCTGTTGTTGTTGGTGGTGGTGGGCCTGAGACTGCTGCTGACGGAGTCTATCAACTTGTTTTTTGCGCTCAGCGGCAGCGAGGACTTGGATTGTACGGGTGTAATTTACCGGATGGTAGAGAAAGGTATTAATGTCGGCTACAAAGAGCGGATACAGGGCGTCGACTATTCTCTCCTTTTCTGCAAACTCCAGGGCACGCTCATACGGGATCCAGACGCCCTTTAAATACATCGTGCCTATCTTTACGACATGGCGGACTTTTTCGGATTTGAGGATGCCGTCACGACGGCCGCGGGTCATTCCGGCGACGTTGAGCAGCTTTGTTCCGTTGATCATGTTGTTGTCGGAGCGGCGGGCTATGCATATGCCTCTTGCCTCTACTTGGATGCACAGGGTGTTTTCGTCTTCCCACAGCGAGGTGGACACCCTTGGTTTCACGCCCGGCGGGGGCACCTGGCCCAAGCCGTTGGGGCTGACTTCGATTCTGTTTACCATTGACGGGAATTGGGCTGCCGGGTTGATGTTTCCGGACGACGACGAAGCGACGACGGCCGACGACGACGGGCCGTACGACGACGCGGAGAATTGCGGCTGCTGCATCTGCTCCATGAACGGCGACTGCATGTAGGACGCGGTGGGCGATTGGTGGTAGTAGTGCTGGGATTGCGGGGGCTGGTCTAGATACATCTGTCGGGGGACTCCTGCGACGTGGGGTTGTTGTTGTTGTTGTTGCTGCTGCATATAAAGCTGCTGTTGTTGTTGTTGTTGTTGTTGTTGTTGTTGTTGTTGGTGGTGGTGCTGCTGGTGCTGCTGCTGAATTGGATCGTAGTAGTGGTGCTGGGGATGTTCATGGTTCGAAGGGTCCTGAGAAAGCCCGGCCGGAACGACGGAATAGTAGTGCTGCGAGCTTTGTTGCGACGACGATTGAAGAGAGCGATGCTGGTCCTGAGCCGAACCGACCGGAGAATTGGAATTTGAGTTTGGTGGAGACGTTGTTAACGTGAATAAGACGTCGACGGACGTGATCTGTAGTAGCGATAATCCCTGAAACCGACGAAGGAAGGGGAGCAACAGCTATGGGGATCCAGCAGAATCCGCAAACAGATAAATATAAAGGAAGGAGAAGAGGGAAAAGCAAAACAAAAAAAGCCAAAGGAGAGCAGAAACGACCTCAGGAAGAGGGAAAAGAAAATAATAGGAGAGAAATAGAGTAGCACACTATAAGGAAAAAGAAACACCGGCAGAGCAAAAAGAAAACCCAGTAGGAGGAGGAAGAGGAAAAAAAAAAAAAAAAAAAAAAAAAGAAAAAAAGA
>JAJMBO010000048.1:62992-78384 GCA_030585065.1 Blastobotrys persicus
AAAAAAAAAAAAAAAAAAAAAAAAAAAAAAAAAAAAAAAGAAACAACACCCCCCGTAGCCCGCTCGCTGCAGGAGCCTAACCTTCTCCAAAAAACAAAAAACAAAAAGCAACGAGCCCACTTATATACAGCACACAACCCGCCAGCACAAACTGAAACCGTTTAAGGACACCGTTAGAAAGTTGCCAGATAAGCGCAAATATGCGTAGATCGCGCGCAAAAAGTAACCATGCGTGCACGGATAATTAAATTCATGTTTGCTTTTGTCCAAACAACTTTATGCCGGTCCACCTGAAACGTTTCAAGATTATATATAGGCCAGGCACGTGAGGGCGCGGCGGACGCGCGCGGGTTTGTCGATCAAACACGCTTCGACTATGACATTGGGAGTTTATACGACGGCGCGCGTGCGAGTAAACAAAGCCAACCACACGACTGACATGGTGGAGGTACTGGAGCTTGTGGTGGCGGCGCTGGCTGCTGGCCGTGCGCTTGCGGTGGCGGTGCATTTGACGGACAACCGGCTTGTTTCGATCTCTGACGATGGCCGGCGGTGGCGGCAGCTGTCGCCTCCGCCGGCCGGCAGCGCTGGGGTTGTGAGTCACGGGGACGGTGGGCTGGTGCTGGCGTTTCATGGTAGTGAGGACGCGAAGCACTGCAGTGAGGACGAGTTGCAGGTGTCAAAGTACCGCGGTGAATCAGACAGCTGGGAGACCATTGTGGCCACGTCGCTGGTTCCGTTCAATTCGACCGTGTGGGACCACAGCGCCGACTCGGTCTATCTGTTTGGCGGGTCGGACTGTTCTGGCCACTACTCGTCTCAGTTGTACGCGTTCAATGTCACGGCCTCCGAGTTCTACATGCCGCTGAACGGCCATCCGCCGACCGAGCTGGTGCTCGGGTCGGCCACCCGGCTGGGGCGCCGACAGGCGCTGTTGGTGGGTGGCAAGGCTGCGGACGGGTGGATTGGCATGAACCAGGTGGCCGTGTTTTCGCAGCACTCGTGGTCGTTCAAGTCCGTGGGCGGGGCCTCGCAGGTGGACGCCAGGGCCCGTCCGCGGCTGCTGCATTTGGGCGACGGCCGGCTGCTGGTTTTTGGCGGCACCGTCGCCGGCCGCAGTCCGCGGCCGTATCTGGTCGAGCTCGACACCAGCAGCTGGCAATGGAAGCATGTGCCCGTGACGGTGGACACGGACACGGTCTTGGGTGCCGCCGTCGTAGGCGACAAGCTAATTGTCATCTACGACGCGTCCAGTCAGAAACGGTCTTGGTTCCTGAGACGGGGTCGCGGCGGGCTTTCTTTCCAGGCTTTTGACACAAAGTCTTGGAAGCCCCGTCAGCTCGAGCTGTCTGAGTCAGTTCCTCCGAGCCATCGTCCAGCTGATTCAGCGTCCCCACATGAAACAGCCTCTGAGCAAACAAAGCTCCCTTCCCCGACCGCAGCTGGCTCGTCGTCGGCCATGAGCACAGGGCAAATCGCCGCCCTGTCGACGGTGCTGCCGGTGTCCGTCATCAGCGCCGCCGCCGCCGCGGCCTTCTGCCTCATTCGCAGACGCCGCAAGACGCCCGAACAACGGACGCTGGCGACCGACGACGGGTGCCTTGAAACTGCGTCCATCGACTCGTGGAACGCCAAGCGCGAGATGTACGAACGGCAGGCATCCAACCCAAACCGTCTGTCCTTCCCCGGCTCGGTGTCGTCGGCCGCTACCGTCACCCGAAGAAAGGTCAGCAGCCAACAGCAGCCGGACGACGACACCCAGACGATATGCAACGATCAGGTCGACGTCCAGGTGCTGGTGTCGTCGGTCCGCCGGTCCAAGCTGGTGGTCGCAAATCCAGATACTAACACGAACTCCGATGATGACAACGACTCTAATAACTAATGTTCTGTACTTTTACATTATATATCCTATCCAATCAACTCATTGACGCAAAAGCTCCTTAGCGCCATCGCGGGCCTTTTGCAGCAACAGCGCGTCGGCCAGAACCAGCGCAGCCATGCTTTCCACAATCGGCACCGCGCGAGGAACAACGTTGGGATCGTGGCGGCCTCTGGCCTCCAGCACGCCATCCTCCCCTTTGTACGACGCCGTCTTCTGCTCCTGGCAAATCGTGGCCGGCGACTTGAATGCAACGTTGAAGAACACGTTCTCGCCGTTAGAAATGCCGCCCTGAATGCCGCCAGAGTTGTTGGTCACCGTGCGGAACCGGCCGGTCTCTGGGTCGACCTTAAACATGTCGTTGTGCTGGGAGCCGGGAATGGCCGTGCCGGCAAAGCCTGAACCAACCTCAAAGCCCTTGGTGGCCGGGATGGACAGCATGGCGTGGGCCAGCATTGCTTCCAGCTTGTCAAACACCGGCTCGCCCAGGCCAGCGGGGAGGTTGCGCACAACACACGTCACGACGCCTCCAATGGAATCATGCTTATCCCGGTATTCCTCCACCAGCTTGACCATTTGGTCGGCCACGCTCTCGTCCGGACATCGAATCGGCCCAGCCGCATCCACCTTCTCCCGGGTGATGTTGGCCAGCACGTCCAGAAACCTTTCAGAACGCGGGTCCCTGTCCATGGCAATCGGCCCCACCGCAGACACAAACGCCACAATCTCCACCCCGTGGGCAAGCTTCAGGACCTTTTCGGCAATAGCCCCCGCGGCCACCCGGCCAATGGTTTCTCGCGCCGACGATCTGCCGCCACCAGAGGAGGCCTTGGTACCGTACTTGGTCAGATAGGTGTAATCTGCGTGCGACGGTCTTGGATAGAGATCGGTTTCTGAATAGTCGTGGGGTCTCTGGTCTTTGTTCATAACCATCATGCCGATGGGAGTGCCCAGCGTCTTGCCGAATTCAGTGCCCGATTGGATGTGCACAGCATCGGCCTCGTTTCTGGGAGTGCTCAGCGCACTCTGGCCCGGTCGTCGTCGACTTAGCTGAGGCTGGATGTCGGCCTCAGTAATGTCCATGCCTGGTGGAACTCCATCCACAATGCATCCCACAGACTTGCAATGAGACTCGCCATACGTCGTCACTCCTACACACGCTCAGTTAGTCTCCGGCTCTTCCATCTCCTCCTCTTGTTCCTGCCTCACGTACTGAAATAATGGCCAAAGGTCGACATGTTGTTACTGTTAATCTCCGTCCGATGCGTGACTCAATATATTGGCTTCTCCCAAGAAAAGCCAACGGGGGCGGGGGGGTGGGCGCGCAACCCGCATGTGGTGGTCTCTACTCAATTCCTGGCACAACAGCACAAGAGCGGACGACGACGATGAAGAACGCCGGGTTAGTGGGGATCTGTATTGCGCTGGCGCTGGTGGGGATCAGTCTGATCCTGTACACGACGGGGGTGTTCAGCAGCAGGGAGAACAAGCAGCCGACGTTTGTGGTTGTTGGACCGTCATATTCGGGCAAGACGAGCTTGTTCCGGAAGGTAAGAGCTAAGTAATACACGTATGTGATTAGGCCGCTGACACGGGCTTTTTAGTGGACTACGGGAGGTAGCGGACAAACGGTGACGTCGACGACGACGAACGTTTACGACAGGCTGGCAATTCCGTTTGGCGACCAGACGGCGGCAGCCACGACATGCTATCGGCTCATTGACGTGCCGGGGAACACAAAGTTGGGGTATCTGGAGCGCCAGTGTGTCCGAGACAACAAGTATAATCTCCAGGGAATTATATTCATGCTTGATGGGGCAGGGGGCGAAGAAGGAATCAAGGGATCGGCAGGACGACTGTACAACATTCTTGTCCAAACCGAAAAATTAGCCGGCCAGGTGGACGTTCTGGTGGCAGCCAACAAGTCGGATGTTTTTAACTTTGTGTCTTGTAGACGAATCAAGCGCATTCTAGAAGACGAGATTGAGCAGCTGCGCCAGTCCAAGCTCAAGGGGATTGGCGATGTTGCCGAGGACGAGGACGCCGCTAACACGTGGATCGGCTATGACGACGACAAATTCACTTTCGAGCAATTAGACACCGCCGTGACCGTTTTGGACGGAAGCATCAAAAATAAGACAACTCAAAAATGGGAGGATTGGGTTGAGGAACATGCATTGAATAGTTAAAGTTTGAGTTGACACTTTCTTTTTTTTTCTTTCTCTTTTCGCACGTGTCTGTGTCGGTTAAATTTAAGCATGTTTGAGTAGAATTAAACGCTATTTGGCAACAATGGATTCAGATCTGGTGAAACAGTAAACAATGGTCTCTCCCGGAGGACAATGGCATTATCTGTTTTGCCAGATTGGCACAATGGCTGGGTTGGGAGGGATGGGCCTCATAACAGTTTGATCGGGTTGGGGCTCCTTTTTTTTTTTTTTTTTTTTTTTTTTTTTTTTTTTTTCCTAGAATTGTTTTGATCTCCCTTGACAGACAACTGCGCTGTATGGCCCGTCCATGCGGTGAGCAAAATATGTGCTGCTGTTCGTGAGGACATGCTGCAAGTCTGGACACGTACATGGAGCCATTGTCACCCGACAGACTCAGCATAGTTCGCTATGGCTGAGAGAAACGAGGCATGCAGGCAAGAAACAAGGACCACAAATCCCGTCAGACAAGCAATTCGCAAGCAAGACTATTGCTCTTTGTGGTTTTATTTAAACAAAACATGAAGCTATTGGAAACAGATAATGTTTAGGTTAAGTGTCATGATACTGCAGCTACATGCAGAGAGATTTGGGACCAGCAGCCATGCACATGTGGGAAGAGCGGCAGAAGGTTAGTGTTTTGTGAGAAGGCTCGCAGGTTTGTTACAATCTCGTTTAGAAGCAATGGGAGCTGCAAGATTGCGATTGCTCGCAGTGCAGATGAACGCTGAATAGACGTACCGATGGACGTGCTTGTATGTAGTTACCAGGGGCACAGGCGAGAGTAAGATTACCAGCCTGCAGAGTTTTGAACCCTATATCCACACACCCAAAATATACCATGGATTCGAGTCTGAAAAAGCCCGCAAGGGCGTTTAGCAACGTGTGGAAAAAATTTGGCTCCAAATCACGCAATGGCGACCCCAACCTGGACTCGCTGTCTGAGCTGGAGGAGGGCTTCAAGCGCCTGACCTTTACAGAGGCCGACGGCGACAACAACAACAACAACAACAACGACAATGGCTTTTTCGACCCTCAGCGGCCGCCCCATGCGCTGGCCTTGAAACAGCTGGAGCTCAACAAGCTGCAGCGCCAGTACCAGTCCACGCTGGAGAGGCTGAGACAGGCTGAGGACGTTGATGTGGACAGCTTGTTTAGGGACATGCCTTCCGATAAGCAGCGGATAGATCAGTTGGAGGGCCAGGTTGCCGGACTGAGGCTGGACTTGGTGGACGCGCAGACGCAGCTGAGAAGAATGAAGGAGGAGGTGAGTGCTAAGGACGTTTCGCTTGAACAACACCAGCGGATGCTGGAATTGAAGGAGTTTGAGTTGACCGAGACCAAGAAAATGCTGAAGGCGCGGCAGGACGTTGTCCAGAAGGTCAACTTCACGGTCGCTCTTTTTCAAAGCATTGTGCGACACCAATACGATGAAATCGACCAGCTCATTGCGACGGTTGAGAGCAAGTCCCGGACGGTGGACGAAAGCGAAGCCATAATTCAGAAGTACATCACGCGCAATGAAGAGCTCAGGGCGGAGCTGTTGCGGACGCTGCACCAGTCTGACGACCCGGAGGAGTGCAAGCCGCCGCCCAAGCGGAAGCACTATACTACGAAAAACGAGCATGCGGGGGCTGCCAAACGGGTCCGCAAAGAGAGTCCGCCGACGGCGCCGCTTCGACTCCGACACAACGCTCATCGAATCCAGCTGAATAACCAGGACGGTCGCATTGGAGAGACGAAACAGGACAATTGAGAAAACAGTATTATTCCTTATCATCGTTGCTAGTAGTAGTAGTAGTAGTAGTCGCTGGATCGTGCGTGGGCACCTTGGGAAACAAGTCTGGCTTGCGCAGCAATTGACTGGTTTTCTTGGCTCGCTGGACGTCTCTCCAGGCATTTAGTCTAATGGCAAAGATATCCTTATTTAGCACGTAAACCCGCGGCCTTTTGTTAGCAACTGCGTCGTTGCTTTCCTTTTCACTTTGCAACGAGGCTCTCTTTTCCTCATTACGCTCCTTGTCGTCTTTATCCTTTTTCTTCTTCTTGGCCTCGTGCTCCTTCCACTTCTTTTCCAACTCGTCAATCTCCCGCTCCAGGGCCTTCTGCCTCTCTCTGGCCGCCTCTACCTCGGGGTCGATCTGGGGGGTAGCGAACGCAGCGTCGGCCAAATGGCCCTCGCACAGGTAGAAAAAGTCCGCCTTGCCATCTTGTGTGATCAGCACCGTGCTGGTGGGTTTGTAGCAGATGAAGCAGGCCTTGGCCGAGCCCTGTGCTACCTTTCGCACATGATACAGGTTCTCGAACGGGGCAGACATGACCAAATGAACGGGTGCTTGCTCCAGCGTTGGGAGTCGCCATCACGACGCGTCCTCCTCCAATGCCACCAAAACGCAAGTTCGACGCCAACGACGACGCCTCTGTGGACGGCCCACAGTTTGACGTACGCCCATGTGCCCCCTACTAGTTTGTAGCTAACCAGCCTTCTAGCTGGGCAAGTCCAAAAAGCTGTCCATCCGGTCCTTCCGCGGAAAGACCCTCGTGGACATCCGCGAGTACTACACGGACAAGAGCGACGGGTCGTTGAGACCGGGCAAGAAGGGAATCTCCCTCAGCCTGGATCTCTGGAACGAGTTGGTCCAGAAACTGCCCGAAATCAAGGCTGCCGTGGCCGACTTTTCGGGCCAAACTAAGCAGCCGAAGGTCGACCCTCCACCCGACTCAGACAGGCCCGCTGACCCACAGGCCAGTCCAGACGAGTAGCCCTCCATCCGTAACGATCCATAGTGACTGACCTTGTCTTATTACTTGTCACCCTCAAGACAGCAACGAACCGCTAAACTCCCAATGGCCATCCACATCCCCCGTCTCAACGTCGCTATCAAGACACCACCCAGACAAACAGTCGGTCGGCCTGATGTATGTTGCAAGCATCGATCAACGTCTCGGCTGCAGCGGGCGTATGTGCCCTTAACGGCCGTACTCCTCTGTCAAGCAATGCCCCTCCAATACGTGCATGGCTCTCTGGTTAATCCGAACCGTGCATATCCCATGCACAGCCAATTCTCCGACCGCCATATGTGCCCCCATGTAATGCCATGTCCTCTGGTCGGTCGCCTCTGCCAGCCGTAAACCTATGTACACCCTCCTCCTCCTCCTCCGTAGCAACGTACCAACGTCGTCGACCCAATTGCTGGTCCATGCATGCACCGGCGCCGCCTCCCCTCGGCGCCCCGTCCATGCAGGAAGTATTACCGGATTAAGTAGGCGCGCGGGCGCGCATGTAAGCAAGGGAAATATTGCGAACCGGGACGACGACGACGTATTAGTGTTAGTGGAGGAGGAAAAAGAAAACAGCCAGCGCCTGAAGAGACAGCGCAACACAACGACACGACAAGAACAGGGAGAATAAGCGGGAGTTTTTTTTTTTTTATTACTATTCTGTTTCCACTGTGACCTTTGTATGCTTTAATGGACACCTCGGAAACCAAGACCATGAGCTTGAGTTCTGAAGGTGGTGGAGGATCCGTCGGGGCGGCGGCGGCGGCGGAGGAGGAGGTTGGTAGTCGGTTGACGTCGTCGTCCTCGTCGTCTGTTCGTACGATACCACGGGTGGAGCAGTCAACGACTTCGGCGCAGAGCAGCCCTACAAATCGGACGAGTCGGACGGTGAACTCGAGACTACACTACATCCTGCACAAGGACTCGTCGCACAACCTGGGCGGAATGCACAGCGACTTCAGCAGACAGTACTACCAGCAGCTGTCGTCGCCGCAGATACAGTCGCCGACGTCCATGCCGTCGTCGCCAGTGCCGACAAACGCATGCGTCAAGGAGACGCACCACATCAACATTGACTATGACCCGGTTTCCGGCCGGAAGACGCTCAACACGTATGAGATCATTCGCGAGCTTGGCCGCGGACAGCATGGCAAGGTCAAGCTCGGACGCGACCTCGAGTGTGGCGAGTATGTCGCCATTAAGGTTGTTGATCGCACCAGCCGGCCTCGGCTGGGCCGACGAGCGACTCAGGAGGACAAGATCAAGCGGGAGATTGCTATTCTCAAAAAGTGCGTGCATCCGAACATTGTGCGGTTGCGAGAGGTCCTGGACGACGCCACGTCCAGGAAGATCTATCTAGTGTTGGAATACATGGAGAAGGGAGAGGTGTGTTGGCAGACTGAGAGCGGCGGCCCGGCCATGCCCAGACAGCAGGTCAAGTCCACCGCCAGAGACGTGCTCCTGGGGCTGGAGTACCTGCATTATCAAGGCATCATCCATCGCGACATCAAGCCGGCCAACCTGCTGCTGTCCGCCGACGAGGTGGTCAAGATATCCGACTTTGGCGTGTCCTATGCCGCGGACTGTGGCGGCGACGAGTTCGAGCTGGCCAAAACCGCAGGAACGCCGGCGTTTTTCGCCCCAGAGCTGTGCGTCACCAGCGCCGAGTCGCCGCGGCCCTGCATCACGTACAAAATCGACATCTGGGCTTTTGGCGTCACCTTGTTCTGTCTGCTCTATGGCTGCGTGCCCTTCATCGCCGACAGCGAATTTGAGCTCTTCAAGGTCATTGTCAACCAACCGCTCATCTTCCCCGACGAGGTGCCTCCCCACCAGCGCCAGGATATGTCTCCGGCAAACACAATCAGGCAAATGTCCATGTTCTATTGCCCGCGAAACAGCACCGACCAACTGACGCCGCCGGAGGCCCCCGACAAGGCAAAAGATTCGCTAGAACCGCTGACTCCAAAGGAGCTGGACGCGGACCTCGAACTAGCAAAGGACCTGCTGCGCAAGCTACTGGAGAAGGACCCAGAAAAGCGCATCACCCTCGACGAAATCAAGCGGCATCCGTGGATATGCGACGGCCTGGAGTCCCATAGCCTCGACAAGTTCCTTACTAACCCCTCAGAAGTGGACGCCCGGATCGAAGTTACTGGCGAAGAGGTCAGCGCCGCCGTCCAGGGAATGACGGGCAAAATAAAGCGTGGGCTGACAAAGTTCGGCTCTACGGCCCTCCAGTTTGCCGGGTTGCGTCGCCGCAAGTCGTCTACTTCGTCATCAAACGCGTCCTCTCACTGGGGAGGAAGTCGTCCGAGTTCACGTTCAAATTCAAGAGAGCCTCCACAACCCATCCCCACCCGCGGCGGAGGCGGTCTGTCCCCAAATGCCATATCTTCGAGCCCCCTGCCGACTCTAGCTAGACCTTCGTTGAGTGCCGCGTCCTCACAAGTATCTCGACCGCTAAGTGGAGCATCCGGCACGTCTGACCCGGATCCAAGACGGTCTTCAGCATCGTCCTCACTTTCTTCCGCTGGCGGAGGTATGGGCTCAGCTTCCTCGTCGTACACGGCCCCGCCGAGCACGACCGTACAGCGACGTACAATGACCTCCAGCACCAGCAACTTTAACCTCAATGCATTATTAGAAGGAACCATCGACGACCGCCCTCCTCCGCCTCCGCAAAGACCTGTCAAACCGCTTCAGCTGAATCCAGGGCCACCGCAATCTCACGTTGCACCCACCAGACACGTCCCGCCAGCACCCCAACCTCCTGGATACGCCATTTCGCCAGTTCCATCTGCAGAGTCGTGCTCGTCATCATCATCGTCGTACGAAAATGAAGGCTCCGACGACGACGACGAAGATGATGATAATGGCGAACTGACCTTGGTTCTGGGCCCAACATCCAGAAGTGGACTCTCCCTATCCCCCAACCAAGCTCCAATAGCTTCATCCCCAAAGCCGCCTCCGTCGCCTCAACCAGCAGTGGCCAAACCTGGTTTACAAGTATTTAAAAACAGCCAACGACCTGCATCAACAACAATAAACGACCCCTCTGAACTTAATGACCGTGAGATTGATGACAATAATGATGAACGAGGCAGTCGCGCTGACCGAGCTGAGAACAACAGATTTCGAAGTCGCAGTATAACTGTCGGGCTCTTGCAAAGACCCCCTCCAAAATTCGATCTTTATTAACTCCTATTTAATTTATTAATTTTATTCCTATTTCTTTCTCTGACCCTCCCTGGGTTTTCTCGCGCACCGCGTGGTCGACGCGTAAACGCGTATATTAATTAAACATTTCAACTCGGACGCGTCCTGAAAGCCAACATGTTTCGACAAAACAACGGCAGGAAGCGCAGAGCATATGAGCGCAAGATAGACAGTATTGAGGTTGACCGGAATACTGAATATCCTCATCGACTAAACTTTTATCATGCGCCGCCGCTGCAGGAGATCACTGTGGAAGAGTTTGAAGAGTGGGCCATAGATCGACTACGAGTTCTCAATGAGCTCGAACTATGCGAAGCCAGAGGCGATAGGGTTGAAGATAAGCCAAACGGAGGGTCTCTGGGACTAACCATGAAGCCCATTCTGGACAAATATCTTCCATTGAGCACTAGCTCGGCTAAGAATCGCGCGGCAGTAGCCGAGCAGGAACGAAAGAAGGATCATTACTCGCATTTTATTCTACGACTGGTCTTCAGTCGATCTGAAGACTTACGAAACAGGTTCGTTCGGCTGGAAAAAGAGCTGTTCAAGCTGCGGTATTACACAGACATGCTAGCGGAAAGGCAGGCCTTTATTGATAGTCTAAATTTTGCATGGGAGCCTGTTGGAGAAGACGAGCGCAAGTGGTTGGAAACAAAGTTGCACTGGACAATGCCTGAAAAGGAATACTTCAAGTTGGAATTCGAAAATGTGCTAGATCTTGTGGAACGTCGACAGGTCTTCCTCCACAAGGGAAAAGCATACGTGCCCATCTCCTTACAGCACGATTTAGTATTCAACCAGTTCACCCGCCAACTGGAAAAGGCGCTAACTGCCACAGGCAAGGCGCTCCCACGTCTGGACGAGGACGACCGTCTGGTAAAGATTCTGCATCATCTAGCAGACGGAGGAATCCCCTCGACGAACAAAATCAAGATCAATACTAACGGCGAATTCACTGCCGACCAAGTAGATGCCCTGGCTGAAAAGCACTTCCCCATGTGTATGCGGTGGATGCACATGTCCGACAGGCAGCGCCATCATGCGTTTTACGACAATCGTACCCAGTATGGTCTATTCTTGAAGGGAATTGGTCTCAGTGTAGACGAGTCGCTCAAATTCTGGCGATCGGTTTTTAACACTCTGACGGATGACCAATACAAGAAGCAGAACTATGCCTATAACGTGCGACATTCATACGGACTTGAGGGCAGTAGACAAGACTACCGTCCAAAGAATTGTATGGAAATTATCAAAGTCACCGACACATCGAAGCATTGTGGCTGTCCTTTCCGTGGATTTGACACCACCAGGCTGACGCAAGAACTCAAGTCCATGGGAATAACCGATACCCAGGAATTAGCCCAGGTCAAGGACCTGGTCAATAAGAACCGTTACCACGTGGCGTGTGGAATGGTTTACGAGTTTACACACAAGAATGACACTCGCCAGCTTGAGCATACAATCACCAGCCCTAATGAGTATTTTGAACGATCGTTTTCTCTTGAAAAAGGTGAAGCTTAGATCAATAGTAATATAAGCCTTCTGGTCTCTAAAACACTTTTTCGTCTGATTGAGCCATCCACCACCCCAATTGTAGCAACCGGAGTGCATGCATGCACTCCGGTTGGGACACTTGGTCCCTTGGAGCTTTGACTAGCCGACACCGCACACCAATGTCGCACAACGCCTGGCAGGAGGATTGGGCATCGAATCAAGACGATGATCATGATTTGCTGATTGACGATGACAACCTGGTCGAGGACGACTATCTAGTTCATGATGAGGAGATTGAGGGTGACACGCCGTCTGGATCCAACCAGCCCTTTTTGTCAAATCAGTCTCGAGGAGTAAATATCCCGGAGCCTCCCTCTACCACACAGGTAGGCTCTGAAAGGCTAGAGCAGCGTAGGTTCATGGGCGGAGATACCCTGGACGAACCTGTTTGGACGACATTGCTTCGAGACATAAAGGGTGTGGGGTCTCGCCTACGCCAGGTAGTCTGGCGAACCGCCGATGACGCTATTGACACACCCACCCAGCAATGGGACTTGTGGGGCCCATTGGTTTTCTGCTTAATGATCTCCACCACCCTTAGTATGATTGCTCCGAACCAACAGTCGTCTTTAGTTTTCTCAGGCATGTTTTCTATTATTTGGCTGGGTCAAATTCTAGTTACTTTGAACATTAAGCTTCTGGGAGGCTCAATATCCTTTTTTCATGCATTGTGTATCACAGGCTACTCTCTTTTCCCGTTGGTGGTGGGGGCTATCTTCTCAGCGTTCGTGTCCCATCGTCTGATTCGCCTCCCAATTGACACCTCTCTGGTGATCTGGGCTATTTATTCTACGACAAACGGCTTGAAATACTCTGGTGTTTTACCTTCTCGTGTTTTCTTGGCCACCTTCCCTGTGGGACTCCTGTTCACAGGGCTCGGTTGGCTATGTGTAATTTCATAGAAAAGGTCATACTTTGTCCCCTGCGTCTTGAGTAAAGCATTTTGTTCGATTACAATAAATAAATAAATAGCATCTAGTTCCACGTATCCAAGTAGGAAGCGACGGAGGACTCAATGTCAAAGGTCCAGCCGTCGAACCAGCCGACGCTGGAGGCCAGGCCAGCATCATCTGGGGTTTGCTGGGGTTGATAGCTGCCAGAGGGGTGAGCATTAGATGCCTCGTTGCTGTTCGCGCCAAAATTGGTGTTGGAATATTGGTTGGGTTTCTGAACATTAAATAGTCGGGGAGTAAGACTGCCGCCATTTTGGTGTTCATCTTTGGTATCGCTAATATCAGTGTTATTTGTATCCCCGTTGCTCGATTTGGCCTGCGTTTGCAATTGGAAGAGACCCAACGAAGCGAAATGGCGCATGTTCACTTCGGGATCGCCATGGTCTATTCCAAGCGACTTGACAACGTCGTGACCCTCCTGAAGCTTCATGCATAGAAGATGGTTGATGGACCGCAATGCCCATTGGCATTCCTTTCCCATGGCATATCTACCGTCGTCAGCAAGGATATTGATGACGTTTTTGCTCCTTGTAAGCCACGGTATTATTTCCCGTTTGTCAAAGGTTGCAGAATTCAGCAACACCAGCATCATCATCGATGCTGTATATGTCGACAACATTATAGACCACCATGGAGTGTTGATGCGGCCATTGCTTTTCTGAGCCAACGTGTCGACACAATTGGCTATTGCCTTAGCCGTACCTAAGATCGCCTCCTTGTCTTGAAGAGACGTGTTTACATCCTTTCGTTCAAGCTCCAGCATGCCGAAGAGAGGGATTTGGTAGAGGAACGAAGAGACCTCGTAGAAAAGAAGTCGATATTGACACACTGTCTCTGGGTCCATTGATCCCGCTGCCTTAGGATGTGTGGGTGCCAATGTAGTATCCGCAGATGGTCCGAGACCAAATTCGCGGTCCATATACTCGTCAAGGGCTCTCAAGTCGCCAGCAATGGACTCTGCCAATCCTGCCTTCATGGTCCAATGCTCTAAGCCCAGATCAGTGGGCAGTCGGCTGACTATTGTTGTCAGTTGGATGAGGCCAAAAGCAGCTGGAGTCAACCAGCCATCGTCAACATATTCAGTTGGGCGTTCGTGAGAAATTTCGTGGTCCCGGAAATAGGGAGACCGGCCAGTGTCAATAGTACACAGCCTGTCCATGGTATAGCAGCACCAAAAGATGCGCTTGGCCTTTTGCTGCTCATAGCCAGTACGCCGTCGGTAAAGACCTGTTCGCATAATGCCCAAGGCATATGCTAGCCTGAAGGCCTGCCCCAACGCTGCCCAAGTTGAAGCTTGGCGATGACAGGTTCGCAGATATAATGCAACCAATAGCAATCCTTGGACTATCTCGAAACTCTCCCATTGGAATGCAAACAGCTGCAAAGCCTGATATCCGTCCATAAACACCTCCTCCTCGAGTCCGCGAGGGTACTGACGAACGCCGGCAATTTCCGAAAACCGCATGGCCAACGCACAGGCGACATAAAAGATTGCCATGAACAAGCGACATTCCGACTTGTCCTTTGTGTTTCGGTAGGCATAGAACTGCTTAACAAACACTGGTTTGTGAATGATGGCCAGCAGGGGATTCACGTGGTCGAGGAAATAGTCGAGAAGATATTGCTCTAGCTCTGGTTCCAAGGATACTCTGGATGGTGGAACGGAACTATTCTTCAAGTAATGGACGCCGGACATGTTCCAGCCATAGCCCTGTATTCTCGGGATTGACGAGATCTGTGCTTGGTTTTCGGGTGTCAGCCTGTCCCACAGTTGTCGGCCAAACACGTTTGTAAGGTACATTAGATATCGTCGCGAATAATTGTGTCGACATACAATGGGCTTCGGATGCGAGTCGAAGTTCAAGGTTCCCCAGAACGTCGCGTCGCTGGCTGGGGTAGGAGCAGTCGGCGGATGATGCTGTGTATTGCCATTCTTCTCCTCCAGCATGCCTTCCAACACACGGATCCTATCTATCAGCTTTTCAACCAATTGTCCGTTGGAGCTTTCGACCCCGTACCGCGGCTGTTGGCTCTGTGTCTGAATCCCATAGCCAGGACCCTGTGGCGGAGTCATCGAAACTCCATTTCCTGCGGCAACAGGTGAAGATATGTGATGGTTCGCGGTATTCATGGCCGAGGATGAATACATACACGCCAGCTTGCTCCTTTCGCATGCCCAACACGGGTTCAATCCGTCGCATTTGGTCTTCTTGCGCTTGCACCTGTCGCACGCCTTGGCTACCCGCAATCGCTCCCGCTCCCGCTCTCGATCCTGGTCTTCTGCAAACCCAGCTACATCGATATTCCGCTTTGACATTCTCTTCGCAGTTCAACGTAGTTACGGCAAGGCAATTCCTTCGACAGCCCTTCTCCCATCGGCACCGGGCCGTTCGGACCGGCACCCCATTCGGGCCTCCGACCCTCCATTGAAAATGACAATATGAGGCTTGCTCATTGTCTTAGCAAAACGTTTAATATTTTACTATCAGAGTTGCTTTGGATTTTATGAGGCCTTGAATAGTTGGACGGTGGTTTAGTAGTTCAGCAGTGGGTTGTGCAATTGTCGGGTCTGTTTGCTGAAGATTGGTTTACTAGTTCAGCAGTGGGTTGTGCAATTGTCGGGTCTGTTTGCTGAAGACGTTGGTTTACTAGTCAGCAGTGCGTTGTGCAATTGTCGGGTCTGTTTGCTGAAGAGATTGGTTTACTAGTTCAGCACTGCGCTGTGCAATTGTTGGGTCTGTTTGAAAGAGGTTGGTTTACTAGTTCAGCAGTGGGCTGTGCAATTGTCAGTTCGCT
>JAJMBO010000049.1:0-77676 GCA_030585065.1 Blastobotrys persicus
CCACAAACCCCCAGGAGACCACAAACCTCCAGGCGATCACAGGCCTCCAGGAGACCACAAGCCTCCAGGAGACCATCATCCAAAGCCACCATGGGACCACAAACCTCCAGGCGATCACAAACCACCAGGAGACCACAAGCCTCCTGGGGACCATCATCCAAAGCCACCATGGGATCACAAACCCCCAGGCGATCACAGTCCTCCAGGAGACCACAAACCTCCATGGGATCACAAACCCCCAGGAGACCACAAGCCTCCAGGCGATCACAAACCACCAGGAGACCACAAACCCCCAGGAGATAACAAACCCCCAGGAGATAAGCATCCAAAGCCACCAGGAGACCACAAGCCACCGTGGGATCACAAACCTCCAGGAAACCACCATCCGAAGCCACCAGGCGATCACAAACCACCAGGCAATCACCATCCAAAGCCTCCAGGAGACCACAAACCTCCAGGCGATCACAGACCGCCAGGGGATCACGCACCTCCGGGAAATCACCATCCATGGCCACCAGGAAAGCAAGGAGATAATAATGGCCCCGGAAAACCAGGAGAAAATCAACCCCCCAAATAAATCACAATTCAGAACTGCATTATCAATCGTTTTTCATTTATAAGTTTGTTTTCCATACGCAATTAGCAATAATCAATATATTTAAATTTGTACTTCACTTACTGTCCTTCCGTCCCCCTGTCCTCACTTTTCCGCTCGGCTTGTGTCTTACTCAGAGTCACCAAACCCTGCAATTTGTGCAAAAAATAAAGAAAGCAAACTCATTAACATTCATTTCCTAGATCGCTAGATAGCAAGAGATTTGATTTCATCAGTTAGATTCTCTTCGAGGAGACCTTGTAGTGTATTCTTGGTGGCTTCAACGACCTCTCCTTCACGCTCCAACAGCGACTGAAGCTTGATTACACTATCGGCGTCGATTCCTTTGGCAGCATGGGAATTAGCATGAGGCGATTCAGCATTGAGAAGCTTGAATTCACGTAAAATGACTTCTGCTTGGATGATAGCATTTTTGGTTCTCTTCTCAAAGCCACCCCCAGAATAAATTCTTTGCTGAAGGCGCTTGAGTTCGCTGAACCACTTCTTTTCCTGGTCGCTGAGTAAAAGGGCCCGCGTTTTAGTCAACTTTTCTAACACCTCGCATGAGCGCTTTTGAAGACCAGCTTGACGATCTACTACATCCTGAAGCGAATTGGGGACATAGTTCTCATTGACAGTTTTCATCTTTTTGCTCAATTTGCCCAGTTCATCCAGTTGTCTGTGAAGTTCAGAACGTTGCGCCCGAAGACGTTTATGCATAATAATCCCAGCTTTTTCAACCTTTGACAGTTCATGATAAAAGAAGTTTGTCAACGTGTCAAAGTACTCCAATCCCTCCATCGTAGTGGGAATCTCGTCAGCAAGGGAGATATTTGCAGACCCTTGCGGCCGAGGCGCCACGAACTCAACACTGTCCAAAAGAGATTTCAGCTCCGCGTCTACTGACTGTCTACTAAACATCGTCTCATATGTAAGGTCGCTGTTTGAGTTGGCTTCATAATTAGTCAAGGCTAAAGGTTGATTCTGAGTTTCCGGATTAAAAAGAGCCGACGTCGTGTTATTTTCCTGGTTTGTATCGCCGTCAGCCCAATGGTCTACCCAAATACCGGAATTGGTTTTGGTGATGGAAAATTGAGATCCAATCATATCTTCAAGTATAGCAAAGCCGATAACACCGCTGTGGTCTTTAGAATCAACCAACATTTGTACCTCTGCATGGCCAGAATTGGACATCGCTCTCTCCACTTCCTTCAAATCGCCGCACTCCATGGCGTTTGTCAGTGGAATTGCCCACGATGACAAGTCAATCCTATAAGCCTGGTTCTTTTCTAATGCAAACACACACAAGTCTTGATTGGTATCAACCTGTAAACCGACGGATCTTTCGTTTTCTCCACTATCGCGTGGCAACTGTATTGATTCCAAAGTAGCCAAAGAAACATCTGAGCTTATTTCGCTCCCCTGCCATTTCATATCCAGGCTGACATCTTGCAGGAAGCAAGTGACGCGTCCAGTGCTGTAAGACACCACCAGGGCTGTCATGGCGCCAGCATCTACAGCAGTAATATCCATTGCATTACCTTCATACAAGGTTTGTGGGAACGGAATATAAGAGAACGGTCCCTGAGGCTCTTGTGGCGGTCTGTCAGGCCGCCGCAAGATATGATAATCTTGCAATGTGCCATCCGGAGCTAGTTGCGACTCAACCATAGAACTTCCTAGCTGCTTCCATATCTGCGAGGCCCATGCGAGCTGCTGTTTATAATGACGACGGACCGTAGGCTTCGAGTCGGGTTTTTGGCGATATTCGTATTCAAGGGAAACGGAGGCATCGAACATGTCTTCGATCTCTTCCTTTGTCAACGTAAAATTGCTTGGAAGCCATGGACAAAGGCCGAAGATGTCTCCAGACCGCGTTAGCACATACAAGGTGAATTTGCCATGGGGCTCGGCAGCCGAACCCAGCGAGAACGAGACGGGGTCCTCCAATTCATCGTAATCTACACCAAAACTCTCCTCTCGCGGATCACTTGAGCCCGCTGTTAAAGAATAGACATACTCAGGGTCCTCGTAGCTCCATGAGAGGTTGTATGCACGTAAATAGTTGTCGTCTGTTAGAATGATTAAATTTGAGTCATATCTGGCAATCGGGTTCCAGGCAACCTTCAGCACTTTGCTAGACGCAGTCGTTCCAACCGGCCTATTTCGAACGCGTAGGCAAGTGTCCTTTCCAGAGAGGGATCCTGTGGGAGGTAACAAACAGGCCACCACCTTGTTCTCTCCAACGACCGCCAGCAAAGTGCCTGCGTCGTTGATGCATAGGCCGTGGATCATAAAGTCCACGCTAGGCAAATCTAGCCTTTTGTACCCAGAGCTGGAGTCCAAGGATGCATCAATACATCTGACTGTGTTACCCACGGCCACAAAGAGGTCATTTCCCCGAGTACACATTAAATTCCTGGGCACTCCCACGGGGTTGCGTGGACCAAACTGTTTTACGGCCTCAGACTGTTCGTCTTCTGTCCTGAATATGTCATGGCTCACGATGCGCTGGGTGAAAGACTTGGCCGCCATTGTGGTGCAACGAATGGTCGGAAAAATGTTTGGGACGTCGAACGTCGGACCGCACCTCGATATCACCGCTCACGCATTTTATTTTTCAAATTGGAGTAGGTGTTTATCTTTTATTAGTATAGATTATTATATAAAAAAATAAAATCGATATCATTAATTCGTTGTCTGGAATATTATCCTTTACTGCAATACCGCATTAGTCCATTATCGTACCTGTGCAGATTACAAAACGCCAATTGGTCGGGGCGACCATTCTTCACAAATTGTCCAATCATTGGCTTCGTTAGCACTGTCAGCGGCAAGAGCTGCCTTGCCCTGCCGCTGACGCAATCGTTTAGAGAACGAGTCGACCTCGTCAGCAATATCGTGAAGTTTTCTCTTCTGTTTCTTTTGATCGGAAAGAGGAGGGAATTGGAAAGTGGTGGCCATCTCTTTACTCAGAGTTCTAATGCGCTCTGGTGCTGACGGAGTGGTCTTGACATAGTGATCAAGTATTTCGTGGTTCCATGGTCTAGGCGAGGCTAAACAGAGTTCTAGGAACTCTCCGGTATGGGAAAGCCAGGGCTTAGCGCCCTTTTTGGCTCTTGGAGCCAAAAAGTGCTTGAGCCAATGCACGATTGAATTGAGATACTCCTTGTTGTTGGAACCATTTTCCTCCTGTCTATATTCAGCGGGTGTCCAGTCAAATGGTCCGGGCTGCTCATTGACCATGTCTAGTCCGTATCGAGCAAGTCGATCGACGAAGCCCTCGTTGTCGCGGTTCAACGCATCCAACAGTGGATCCAACAGCTTGATGGACGGCTCCAGCGCACTGCGCTTTACGCTGCCATCCTTCCCTGTCGGTACCAGCACGTTCATAGTGTACAGCGTATCTATGAATGCCGCTTCATCTTTGGTCAGGGCCGCTTGAATATCCTTGACCAGTTTCCAGTATTGCTGGCCCTCAGTCGACCCATCACCGGGTTTTATCTCTCTGGTCGGATCAGACCTCCGCATCCGTCGCCATTGCCGCATTAGCTCCTTCACAGCTTCCCGTCGTTGGTTGTACTCAGCCACCTCGGTTTGTGCTACGGAGTCCGCATGGCTGTTTAAGCTCCAATAATTGTCCCACAACCAGCCGAGGGCTCTTCTTGCGCCTTCTCTCAGCAACTCTAACGACGGCAAGCTTTCGTGCGTAGCCACGTGCCGCAATTCAACGAAAAACGATGGCAGACCGGCAAACTTTGCCAACGTATACATCGAGATGGCTTCCCGGGATTTTTGGTATGGGTCCAGCATGCCATTGACGAACCGCACAATTGCCATTGAGTAGCCTAATCTGACAGAATAGCTGTCATTTCTGCTGTCGTCGTTCAGCACTGCGCTAACTAAGTTAGCAGTGGTCTCGATCGACTGGGGGACAGGTCCCCGACTCTGGTATGCTTTGACTCGTGACAGTCCTCTCTCCCTATCCTCATTCGAATAAAGCCAATCCCGCAGTATCCCCACTTCACCTTCACTTCGCCAGGGCACGACCTTCGGGTGCCTCGACATTGCTGGGTGCTACAACAGAGTCCTTTTTTTTTTTTTGTACGCCGCATCTAACGCCCTGCATGCATGCAGTTACATTTTATCCTAACACAATAATACAAGACCAACTCTCCCTTATATATATATATTCATTTGCACTATCTTACTGTACTCAATGATGTTGAGCGCAAAACCCTCAATGGTAGAAGTACTATCTTATTTTCTCATTTTTCTTTATGTATCACGTGACTCGACTCTGATTCTACTAATTTATGACAACCGTCCCATTGCGTTCACAGGTAACTATACTCGACGCCTTGCGACAATGACTACAGGAAAGTATATACAGCCGTCGAAACAACCCAAAGATGGATGGACCAACAAGACCAACCCGTCGCTACCGTCGACGCTCAAAAATGCCCCTGTTTCCGGTGTTTCCGGGGCATCACGTGACCAAATATACAACACCTACACAAATAAAAATACACGTATAATATACGTATGTATATATATATATATATATATTATATTACATTAAATTATCTTCTACACAAACTCACACAACGACAACACTCTTCGAAAACCTTTAATCAAACCAATATCTTTAAACGGAGTCGAACTATACACAGACGAGCCGCCATCAGCCCCTGCGCCAAGAGCGTACATCCTGATCTGCAAGGCATTGTTCCGCAGATGAACATCCCCAAGTCTGTGAACGGGGTCCAGGGGCCCAGGGTCGGAGGGGGGGGGGGCTGACGGCTCGCTATCGGCTTTTGTTCCGAAAGACAGTGGCTTAGGCATGTTCCTTTAGCCTATCGGGGTTGAGTCGGAAAAGGGTTCCGGATAAGCCGAATGATCCGGAGCAGCGAGGACGATCAATAAAATACGTCATCGGCGCACCGTTGTGATAATAATTGAGCATTGTTTTTTTTTTTTTTTTTTTTTTTTTTTTTTTTCATCCCCACACCTCCTATTTTCTTTGTTTTGACCTACAGTTTTGGATCTCTAACGCTAAATGTTAAAAGCGCTGGGCTTTGGCAAGCCGGCGGCTGCCGGCGGAAGCGGCGAGGATGAGCGATTAGTTGTTTTGAAGGAGGCTGTTGAGCTCGAGGTCAGTCTGCGGGCCATGGACCTGGTCATGGACGATCGACCGTCCGAGGCGAACGGTGTTTTGAAGGACGGAAAGTCCACGTACAACAAGCTGGCATTGGGGGTCATCAACTTTATCGAGGCCACGTTGGGATTTGAGCCTGAGGCCATTAGGATAGCGGTTGATTCCTTGTACGAGGCGGAGCAAAGCTCGCATCGCGACCGACAGAGGGCCCAGCGTACGCATCTGGCCACGAGCAGCCGATTCCCGCCGGGGACGGAGTACGCCGTGACTATGGCCGAGGCCCATCTGTTGGGTGCCATCTCGTTGTTTTTGTCCGAGAGCGTCATCGACAGCGCGAAGGCCTTCTACAAGCTCAGAAAGGCATACCAGATCCTCGACGAAGTAAATGGGCTGGTCAACGGGGCAAACGCGCCCGGGCCGCAGAATACCAACCTTTCAACGGCCACCAGCAAGCTCAGTGAAAAGCAGTCAGCGGCAAATGCAGACGCTGTTGATGAGAAGTTGCGGGAGCTCAAGTTTGCCAGGTCACAAAGAATCAACCGAGCAACAAACCCGTCTTCTGAGACTTTAGTCGACGAGACTGACGGGATCCAATTGGCCCATGACACCGTCGATGAGTTTATCCAGTCGGGCGTCGATGCAATGTTCGGTCTCTTGCAACTGGTCATTTCCATCATCCCTCCGACCTTGGGACGCGTGCTGTCCTTGGTCGGCTTTCGAGGTGACAAAGATCATGGCTTGGCCATGCTCTGGCGGGCTTCGCGATATTCAAATGTGCATGGTGCAATTGCCCTTCTAGCGTTACTGCAGTTTTATGACGGCCCCACACAGTTCTCGGATATAGAGCTGCCGCAGAAGACACCTGCCAGCAGTGGCGCCGAGGATTCGTCGTCCGTCAACACAGGCACGTCCGATATCACGTCAGTCGAAGATATGGAGCTCACCAAGAAGAAGCTTGAAGCCGGCCTCAACCGCATTCGAAAGTTCTACCCCCGAGGCGCACTTTGGCAGTTGCAAGAAGGCAGAATGGTTGCTTCAAAGGGCGACATGCCCCGCGCTGTCGAAATCTTGGACACGTCGTCGGGGCCAATTGAAATGAAGCAGGTGGAGGGCCTCATGCTCTTTGACAAGTCTATCATGCTAGTCGTTCTCCATGAATTCGAGGCCGCAGCCGATAATTTTATACGCCTTGTGGACTTGAACAGCTGGTCACACGCCTTTTACTACTATCTCTCTGGTGCGTGCCATGTGGAGCTCTATAGGCAACACAAAGGCTCCAACGAAGACCTTGCAGCCAAGCACAAAACGCTCGCGACTGAAGCGCTTGAAAAGGCACCTAAGATGGTGGGCAAGAAGCGATTCATGGCCAAGGCGATGCCCTTTGACGTGTTCGTCTTGCGAAAAATTAACCAATGGAAACACATTGCACACTCTGAGAAGATTGACTTGGTAGACGCCATTGGGACAAGCCCGATCCATGAAGTGATTTATTTCTGGAATGGTTTTAACCGCATGCCGACACGGCTTCTTGAAAAGTCTCTGTTATACCTTGCATATTCTTCTAACGAAAATACCCCGCTGACTAAAGAAACTGAAGATGAACAAATCACTCGCTGTTTACTTCAATCCGTGGTTCTTCGTTTCCTAGACCGCCCCAAGGACGGTCTTTCTCTTCTGGACACACACGTTATGCCAAAGATATGGACTCCTCATCCAAACAAGGGCCATACAAAGTCCGGCCTACCAAAAGTCCAATATCACAAGCACCACAAGGACGCATACGCAGGCCCAAGCGCAATTTATGAACGTGGCATTTTCGAATGGAAGCTCAACGGTCTCGAGTCCGCTTATAGAGTAAAGGATTACATGGACCTCGCAACCGCGTGGGCAGACGATTATGAGCTCAGCACCCGTGTAGGCATGCGCATCAAGAGTGCCACTGATCGCTTAGACACCGTCCACTCGTCTTAACTTATTATACATAATTTAATAAACTAATCTCTATCATTTTCCCAGGCCTCTATGGGATAAATAATATAACTTACTTAACTTAGGATATATTTAACTGCAAGGTAGGGTTGCCCGGGCAACGGGGTCAGGGCCATCCCGAGGTACAACGATTATGTACTGTCAACGGGAGCATCTGACATTCACCGGGGACGAGCGGAGGATCTGATGCGCGGACAACGGAGCAATGTGCGGGTTGAGGTAGCATTTGAGGATGCGGTTGTATTTGCAGGAGAGAGTTTGTCGGCAGTGATTACGTTTCGAAATATTGCTGGTGGCCAAATGTTTAACAGGAGTCACCATCATCATCACCACCACCATCATCATCATCACCATCATCGGAAGCATAGTTTGATATCGCTCGATGAGGTGAAGGCTCCAGAGGATAGCGGATGTCGACAGTCAGAGGACAATGACCCGAATATGCTAGGAGTAAATAATACCTCGGTGGGAATAAATGGCCTGAATCGAAGCATGTCTATGAGCAGAGGATCCATTCGATCGGGCCCTCCAAGAAGAGATGGCCATGCCTTCAGTAATTCAACTTCAGAGACGTATAACCCAAGAAACTCCATGTCACTAAATCGACCAGATCCGAATAGCGAGGGTCTCATAATGGGCTTTGTACAATTACAAGGGTATTTTGAAGTGGACGATTCTATCGTGGATGCAGATGCTTTTGAACATGTCAAAAAGCATGGGGTCATACTCGGTCAAAGAGGTTTGGATTATGGCTCTGGCGTACGCAATGGATTCTTTAAGGGGCTCACTTCTGGACTTGGAAGTTTTTTGTCTAATAATAATAGTGGGAATTTTGCTGCTGAGCATCAAAATACAGACGCCATACCAATATTTTCCACCCCTCAGAGTCTTCTTTTTGTGGACATGAACTTGGCTCCTGGCGAATCCAAGAGTTACGGATATCGGATAAAACTACCAAAGGAATTGCCCCCAAGCTGCCGCGGAAAGTCAGTACGAATACATTACAATCTGGCGATTGGAACCCAGAAGCTAGATGCTAAAGGGCGACCGGAGGCAAAAACAATTCTAGCCCCTTTTAGACTCTTTCCACACATCGACAATATCGGCGCCCAACAAGTGCACTCCTTAGAACAGCCGATTGTCCTAAAGACAGATGAGACTCAGATTATTCCGCTGCCAGATCGTCGACTCAGCATGAAATCTTTATTTGCACATACAAGATTGTCGGCGCAGGATAATAAGAAGCAGAAATTATCTTCCTCTAACGATGATCTTCGAGGATACATTAACAGTTTACTCTCTACTTCGACTTCTCAGGTTTATTCAGGTCCGTTGACTGGCCGACGAACGTCTTCTATACGAACGACTGACGAGAACCGAGGATTCAGCTGCCGCGATAATATCGAGTTTTTTGTAAGATACCAGCATCTGGACGCAGAAAAACCGTTTAAGAGTAATTTTGAAATCGGTCGCGGGGGCCACCGAATTGCTTCTGCATCTCTATCTCGGCCAGTTTTCCGTGTTGGTGAGGATGTGGTCCTACTCCTGGACTTCTCAGATGCTGCACTTTCTTGCTATCATGTCACTGTTTCGCTTGAAACTACTGAACAAGTGTCGGCGGATGTTGCGAAGAGGTCAGAACAAGAAACGCAAATGGCAACTCGTAGAATATTTTCTCAACTGGCTCAAGCAACCTTTTCGAGTCGTAAGACTCATTTTGATTTCACAATTCCCTCAACTGCAACACCTCAATTTGCTACATCAGACATCTCACTTCAATGGTCTATTAAGCTAGACTTTATCACGAGCCCTCAACAGCAAACATCCAAATCAATCCTTAAATCTATACATTTGGATGACAATGGTGACATGAGGACTCCAATAAGGGTTTTAGAATGCGAAACCTTTTCTGCCCGCATACCGCTTCATGTTTATCCAACGAACCACGACATTGGTGCATTACTTGACCCACTTCATCTAATTAGAAAATGGCCCCTTTAACTGCATAGATTATAGATTGCTAAGTAATTGATCTGTTTTTAATAAACTCCGCACCGATGAAATCTACCTCTACAACAAGTGACTTGGTTGTAAACATATAGTTGTGTAATAATGGCTAGCATTCGTTCAATCAGATCTCTCTAATACAAGTCATTTACTCTATCATAACTTTTTCATTTGACTTCGTCTAGTTTGTTAGCCCATATCTATTCATTCTTTTGCGTCATGCTTTAACTCTCCAGACGCAGTTGAATTCACAGAAGAGGTTGATTTTGCCAATTGCCGACGTTTTGAGGCCGCCCAGCGTGTCCATCCTGCAAAGTATCCCTCCTTATTAGATCCCCCATCAGCTTCGCTATTCGTTGCCGCAGTTTCGTTAGATCCACTTGTCAGTGCCGTTTTGATTGATTCCGCCAAAGAAACACGGTCTTGGCTCTCCTGTCCTGGAGTATGTGTTCCCCCACCTAGACTTGGTTTTGGTGAGCTAACTCTAGACGAACTAGACTGTGATTTAGGACTCTGAGAGTTGTTGGAACTGGGAGCTGCTTGTGATTTGTCGGACCAGAAAGAGCTGAACACTCTGCTTACGCTCTTGGTGATACCGCCGGAAGCTGCCTGTTGTGCTTGCTGGGCCTTACGTTCTTCTTCCACTGCCTTCGGTTCAATTAGTTGCCTTTGAACATCAATGTTGGTAGGAGAAGACGCCATATGTTTAGGCTCAACAATATCAAAGATTTCTTCATCAGTGAACTTGTTAAATATACGGTAATTGTTGGATTTCTTCCATTCTTCCACCCAGTCCATATTATACAGTTTGATAGGATTCCCCTCAATGTTGCTGCGAACCATGTGGGGTTGATTTTGTCGCTTGACCAAAAATGAATCATACTTTACGCTCGCCAGAAGGTTGATAATGTAATCTTCAAACTGCACACGGATATAATCCTCACTACCAAGGAAGCCAAGTCCTTTTGGACGCCATGGATCCTCCTCGTCCCATGTATCTGTCACTGCTTTCACAACTGTATCCATCCATTTTTTATCCGATGCTGATAATGTCAAAGCGGACTTAAAGCTTGTGTTCAAAATCTGCACTTCATCGTCATCCATATTGACTATCACATCTGCAATTTCCTGCTTAGGACTCAAAAGCAAAGAATTGGTGCTTCCAATCATGAAATATTTGGTTTCTTCGGATTTGATATCGTCTAGCTGTTGTAGTGGCACGTAGGGACTAAACACACCGCCCTCTGCGAAGATTTGCAACGGTAGGCCCATAAACGTCAGCAAGGAGTTTCTATCACTTGTTCGAAGGCTTGTCGGTTTTTTCAATGTGGTTTCATACTTGCTCAGCAAGGGTGAACCGCAATCCTCCAAATGACTTATCAGGTTTGGAATCAATGAAACCAATGAGAACTGAGATGCACATAAGAGTTCCGTGTTGGATGCAAAAAATAGGACTCTTTTTTCTAGCAGAAGTGCCTTTAAAACCACCAAGACAGATTGCCCTAATCTATAGAGCAACTCCCGCAGAGGCATTCCAATGTTAAGGTCAGCTTCGCCTAGCTTGTGAGAGAAGATCTGTACCAAATTATCATACAAGTTATCAATGATTTGTCGATCTTCAAAATCACCTTGCATGAAATAAGCCCTCGTCACAACTGTCAACTTTTCTTTGATTGGTCCAAAAATCGGCTTCCTAGCCACAACCACTACGGATTTTTGGACAGTGGAGCGAGAGATGTCAGACGTCATGTTTCGAATTTCGCTTACTCGAACCTGCCGGTTGCACGCAATTCCAAACAAAGTTGTCACCTTGTCCATGTTCGGTTTTTCCACAACGCTACCGTCTTTATCCTTTACGGATACCGGACTAGGTGCACTTTTGGTTTCCTCATCATAAAGTAGAGTGAAATAACAAAAGTTTTCCTCATGGGAATGGCTTCCGTCGGGCAAGCTCTGGAACGGAAGATAGGGCCAAATACCGGATTTGTCCCCATCTGGCCCAACCCAATATTCCACTTCTGGTCCTCTAAAATGCTGGTTAGTATTATGTTTTATTAACAAACATCTCGCCATGCTCGTCTTATTAAGACTGGATTCCTTGGCGTTCCGCCACTTACCTATGATGATGGAAACCAACTACACAGACACCAAAAATGAGGCTGTCATCGCTTTCTGTAGGTTCCGGTTCTGGTTTTTCAATCGGTTCCAACGTGATTGTAGGCTCAGGAGATCTGCGTGCTAATTCTCGGGGCGTGAATTCTTCTGCTTGTAGTCGTTCAGTCGAACGAGGCGGGGCATGCGCTGAATCTAGTTTGATACTTTCCTGAAGATCAGCTGCGAAATTAATCTCGCCATTATCGGCCGGTTCATCCCATTCATCTGTTGCACTTGGCCTTCGGAATTCAACAGGATCACCCAGTTTGTTTTCGACCTCTGGAGATTCTTCCTGTGTTACAGCTGGCGATGTCAACTCGGTTTTGTCCACCTCTTTAGAAGCGTCTTCCTGTAGTTCATTTCCAGTTCCATCGTCCATTTCTTGTGCGGGTACACTTTCAGCTTCCTTGGAGTCTGTAACTTTGGTTTCCTGTTCTTGTCGACTGTCCTCCATTACAGGGTGCACCTCCGGTTCCTGTTTAAGGTCCTGTCCAGAAGAATCCACGTCTCCTTGAAGCTGTGAAGGCTCCTCTAGGGTCTTGACAGCATCTCCGTTCACTACCATACGATCGTGTTCTTCATCTACGGTATCCGAATTGTTAAGATTATCTGCCAAAGACAGCTTTCGAAGCTGGCTGGGTTTCTCTGTGGTAGTTGGCTCATTGAACGGCTGGCCCAATGAGAGCTGTCTAATATGCGTGCCGCCAGTATGTGATCTTGAATCGTCGGATATATCACTCAACTGATTGGGCACACTCTGAGACTTTGGCATACTATTGCCATCACCAGATCGCTTTTTTACCGAGAGATTCGGCGGAGAAGTTGGCGGCGAGCTATTATTGACACCGTTCATTAACGACATTCCAATCATCTTTGCACGCGAACGAGAAAACGAGCGTGAACCATTTGGTGAGCCAGACCTGGTCGAGGGGGTAGGATCCTGCATTTGACTCTCGAAGTTGCTTACCAGCCGTGAAACTAGTCTGTCCTTGTTACTGTATTGTGACTCGTAGCTCACTGTGCCGGACGCGCTCCTCTTTGATTCTGAACTCTCTACAGACGAGACCGAGCGTGGAGAAGACATTGAGGCCGCTCGTTGAAGAGGAGAATATGCAGTTGTGGTCTCAGGGGAAACTGGTACGTCTTGTTCGACTTCCCAGTCTTTTTTTTGGTGGCCTCGTGGACTCTGACTGTCAAAGTCAGTCTTTAACGGGATGGCGGAGGACTCTGCTTCCGCTTTCGGCGACTGTTGCAGTTCAGGGGAATGTTGTTGGTCAGGAGATGAAACTTGTGTGTTCTCTTCCGGCGGTGGTGCGTCGTCTGCTGAAATAATATCGTCCGATTCCGGGACCTGCGGGGTATCTCTTTCATTGTCAACAACTGGTTCTTCGAATCGCTCTTCTTTGTGGACAGTGTAGTGCTCGTTCTCAGCTTCGTTATCCTCTACTGTCTGACGAGGTGGGAGCGGCGAAGAAGGAGTAACTAGGACATGCTCGCTTTCAAAGTCGCTTTCGTTTGCCTCATCTACTTGCAAGTTACTATTACGCTGATCTGCCGAAACCTGATTGTCTTCAGGCTGCACAGTATCGTCGTGCTGACTATAGTCTATGGTATCATCTTCGACATAGCTACGACGGACGGCTTCTCCAGCGACAGACTCCTTGTCATCGTTCCGTTGGGAAACCTCGTCAAACACCTCGCTGGAATCCAGCGTGTCGTTTGTATCGTGGAAATTGTCATCAGAACCATGTTCGTCCGTCGACAGTTCTTCGCCAACGTCTTTGCCAGCCGGTTCCTCTTCTCGCGCAGCCGGCAAAGTTTTCTCAGGTCCTTTATTCTGCTGATTCGGGCCCTTGCCCCGCTTTCCACGCTTCTTGTTTGCCATTCTTCACCGAATGAACAGTTTCAGGTTAATTTTCAGGGCTTTTTTTAAGAAACGAATATTATTACGTCGTGTCGCTCACTCGGGGCGCGACTAAGTGCATCTCCTGCTTACTAAGCCCACCACTAGCAGCTGACGTAAGCGGACTCACTCTTTCGCCAATACGATAAAACGCGAGAGGAATAGCCTAACTAGGTTTCTTTCAAACTAGCTTACAGTGGCATGGCCATGCAAGTGTTGATGTAGATTACGCCGAGCACGCTTAGGTTGGACTGGATTCGGACAAGTCCTCGAGCACTTGCTGCCTGCGCGCGCGTGGTGCTGCCCCCTGGTCGCTGAAAAATTGTCCCGGGACAGGGACAGGGTAGTTCAGGGGCAAAACATGCCCCTGTAAAGGTCATTCAGCTTTTCGGTCAACCAGCACGCTCTTTTCCTTTTTTTTTTTTTTTTTATCATCTTCATTATTATTACTAATGACTCTTTGTTTCCTCACGTCGGTGGGCTATTCTCGCGGCAGTATGCATGCAGCGACACATGTATGTTTGATGCATAGCTGCGACAAGCTCCTGTCAATGCAGCTGAGATTATCAGTAGCGATATGAGAGCATATTCCAGAATTTTACAGTTCTTCCTGGATGTAATGGTTTTTTTTTTTCTTTTTTTTTTCGTCAACATAGCTCAGTGTTGTACGCATATGGTAATAGTTTACTACGGAAAGCTTCTAGATGTGCAGGGTAAAAAGTGATTATTACGTTGCACAATGGATTGACCAGGGTTAGCCGTGACATGTGGGCCTTCTATTTAAGGATATGTCGCCCGTTGGCCAGTTAATTGCATTGTATAAGCTTTGATTTTGAAGTACTCAGCCGGTATCATTAGCGTGAATCCCATCAGTTGAATGCATAGTTGTTTAGAATTAGCATTAACGTGCTAATGTTACAAGCGTAAAATAAACCTTAGAAGATTATTATTCTCTTTGCCTGGTCCATGATTTAGGTTCCAAAACTACCCTTATTTGTCAGTTTTTGCTACCAGATGTAGGTTAATCAATTTAGTCCAAATCTCGGACTATACCTTTATCGCATGTTTCCGCACAAAATAGGGGCATATTCTAAAAGTCATTGTATCGACTAACTACTCTGACGTACATCATTAATAATAATGATAATAATCAATTTACTCCTGAGTACGTACACTTATAATTAATAAAAATAAATGAATAACGTCAAGCAGAAGAGCTCGCAAATTGGTGTTTTCGGCATTTTGAAATTGGTTCGACATTGGATTGGCTGACCTCGCCAGCCCCCTCAATTAGTGAGCATGGGGAAATATTATGTGGCAATATGAAATAATAATAACATCAATTTAGGTGGTTACATGCACTTTGAGAGGACCTTTGAGGCATTCGACGTTAGAGAAGAGACAGATTATTCCAGAACTTGAGTAAACGACACCCTGCTCGTTTGGGATTGGATTAGTAGCAGTATTAGCCGCTTTTCGGACAACTATGAGCCAAAAACGGCCTAAAAACTTGTGCGGAGTTAAGCGGAGTTAAGCCTTTTAATCCTGGCAAATATTTTTCAGATTAGAGTTTGCCACGACTTCTCCCGATAGCTTAGCTGGTAAAGCGCGAGACTGTAATGGATTTCTCCTCAATAATCTTGAGATCGGGTGTTCGAGTCACCCTCGGGAGATTTTTTGTTCTCACTTTTGCTGGTTGTATGCATGCACTAGCACCGACACATAACACCTTTTTTTTTTGATTCTTTTTGCAAATGCCAGAGCAAATTGACTACTCAATATCATCTGCAGACACTTGGCGTACAGATATCGGTGATTGCCCAGGTATTCGGGGCAAACTTATCGGCAGATCAATGAAGAGAAATAAGACGATGCTCTAAAAAGCTAGGACGTAAAGCGTGCAATTTCAATTGCCGCGAAGGCACTTGAAAAGTAACCCAAATCCTTTTAAATTGCGCTAGAATCAGATACTTTGACAGAGAAAAGTACGCGTCAGTCACCCAATTTATCGTGCCTGTTTCGGAATTTCCTTTAAGGCAACATTGACAGTCCACGTCCTTCATTAATTGTCTTCCCTACCGATACCCAATACATGAGCACCTAATTGAGCCAATACTGGGCTGCTGAAGGAAACAGGCCCCCATCAACTTATCTGATACGGCATGTTGAAATACATCGCCGAGAAGAAATTCCACGGTTTTCGTGGGGTGATGGTGACGCAATCAGTATAGCATTTACGCGTGGCTGGACGCGGCGCTGGGACACCGGTCCGATCCGCCCGGGGGCACGTATAAATAGTTATACTTGCTCCATCGTTCTGTCCTTTGTACTCTGCCAATCAGAATGAACCAATTTCGAACGCTTTCACGTCAATTGCCGCTTTCTGCTCGAGGATTTGCTAGCGCTGCCCGTCCTACCTCGTCTAAGCGGGTCGTCAACTGGGTTCCAGTTGCCGCTGGCATCACCGCTGCTGCGGGCGTTGCCTACTACTCCACCACTCAGGCTCAGGCGGAGTCAAAAAAGGCTCTCACTGACCCAAATGTTTGGACCGAGTTCAAGCTAAAGAAGGTTGATGATGTTTCTCACAACACTAAGCACTTTGTCTTTGAATTGCCTCAGAAGGACCAAGTTTTGGGCTTGGAGACCGCTGGCTGCATCTTGACAAAGTTCACTCAAGACAATGGCAAGAATGTCATTAGACCATACACCCCAATTTCTGATCCAGATGAGCAAGGTATCTTTGAACTTGTCATCAAGGTTTATGACAAGGGTCTCATGTCGAAGCACATTCACTCTTTGAAGCCCGGCTCCACCCTCGCTGTCAAGGGCCCAATTACTAAGTATCCATGGAAGGCTAACATGCACAGAGAGATTGCTTTGTTGGGTGCTGGTACTGGTATCACTCCATTGTACCAATTGATGCACCGCATCAACAAGGATCCAAAGGACAACACCAAGGTCCACCTGTTCTATGGTAATGTTACTGAAGACGATATTCTTATTAAGGACAAGATTGATGCCATTGCCAAGCAGAACCCAGATCAATTCAAGGTCCACTACTTTGTCGACAAGCCAACTAAGCAATGGAACGGTCAGACCGGCTTCATCAAGCAGGACTATCTAGAAAAGAACATGTTCAAGCCAGGTGACTACACCGGCAACGTCAAGGTCTTCGTCTGCGGTCCACCACCATTCTACGAAGCTTTCTCTGGTAACAAGGTTTCTCCAACTGACCAAGGTGAGTTGAAGGGTATGCTTAAGGACATGGGCTTCAACAAGGACCAGGTCTTCAAGTTCTAAGTAGAGACTGTTAAGAAATAAAAAACCCCGAAGAGAGAATAGAATGAAAAATTCCTCGGTTTTGCGTGGTAAATAAAGTATGGTAAGGGTTGACAGGAGGCTCCATTAACTATACTGTTCTCAGTATCTGTATATTATACAATTCTTCATGAGAGAATTACTGTCTACCTGAAGTATGTGTATTTTCAAGGCCGTGAACGAATTTCAAATTCAGTATCGGAAAATGTCCTGTAATGTATATGAGGTTCCAAGGAGGAAAAATGGTCACTGCGGTTGATCATGAGTATTTTTGGTGGCCCGGCCCTTGGAGGCGGAATAAAAAAAATAGAATCCAGTTTCGGACACCTCGCTCTTAGTATCTCTAGTAGCTCACTGACACCCGGTGAAGTTTCAGAAATTGCATAGTACAAAGCCTCATCGCGAATATTAAGATAACTCAGGGCGGGGAGCTGCAATCTATTATCACTTAACAGCAGAACTATTGTTCGGAAGGTTACACCACAAGTTTGGACGAACCATAAGCGCGTAAAGTTCTTGTATGAGAAAAGAGGAACGAGTACATCTAGTGTTGAGCCTCTAATTTGCCAGTAGTAAATGGCGAGCGATTCTAGATTTGATTGTGACAAATCAAACACTTCGGACAAAGCCTGATTCCCTGAACATAGGGGATCAAAATAGATCCCATCAATGGTTATGTGTTTTACCACAGAAAGCTCCTGGTTGAGCATGTTGCGGAAAAGAGGTAACTGATCGACAACTGCAGTACGGCCAAAGTACAGTCTACCGAGATTCAATGATACCGGCCTTTGGGCCCTTTGAATATTCAAAATGCCATTAAACAGGTTCATGCAATTTTTAGCGAGGCCTCCAGGATAGGGGAAAACAGTTATGTCAATCTTCCGTGCAGTGCTGATAACTGGTCCTAGTTTCTCAAGGATGTCATGCTGCTGTGGGACAGCAGCCACTTTCAAAAGTTTCAGGGGGGTTAAGCTAAACTGCCGAGCTATATCTACTAGCAGTCGGTCACAATTATCCTCTGTTGCTACAATAATAGAAAGCTGTTGTACTAGGTCAAATGCTCTCCGCCGAGTTCGTGACAGTAGGTAATGATCAACATCACTGTTGATATCAAATACAATTCCCATTCGAGCTCCAAGCTCACTAAGTTGAGGAGGACGCCTATCGCCAAAGGAGACAGGACATCCATCTTCTGAATGTTCGGAATTTCCACATGAAGGATAGTGCAGTGGTCGGTAGATCCTAGTGGACTTTTTAAACATCCTTGAAATGTGAATCTCTATCCGCTGCCAAAGCCATGCCATGATCTCTCGATCAAGAGTCCGACACGTCTGCTTGAGTTGAAACGCATCTCTCAGTCCAACGTATGCTATACATTGCCGGATAAGTTCAGGGGGCAACCGATCTAACATTTTTGTGTGCTCGCGGCGGGAACCGATACTTCATAATGACAATCGTCTCCAGACCCCGGTTCCTACGTGAGTTATTGTTGGGTTGTAAGAAGAGGATCTGTGTTTGTGTTTGTGTGTTTTGATGCAATTTTCTAACAATTGTTATTCTGACTCCCAGATGTATGATGAGCCTCTGAAACCAAGAGAATGAGAGTGCTCACGCATTGAAATATAATTAACAGGGCATTGTTCATACTAATGCCAATTATAACCAAATTACGACAGGATGGACAGGATGTACATATGTGTAATCGGAATACGTGGCTTCAGTTGAGAAAAATAGTCGGAATGTGGTTCCTTTGTTGCCAATGGTTTTGTAGAGGTAATATGGAGCAACTGATTTATCAGAAGCTGGAGGAACAATTGTGACAAGTTCGGATTAGCCAGGACTAGAGCTGAGTCTTGCAGGACAACAGATAGAAGCATAACATGGGAGGCCGGAATTATGTACCTATAGGTATTGAAAAGGACCTCTAGGTGCGGTTCTCGCAAATAGCTATGGGATCTTCTTACGGCATCAACAATAATGGCGTAATGCAATCTATCAACTGCTATGGGCTATGTGAACACATTACTGCAGTATAAGAACAGGTCTATTAAAAATACTAGAAAGCTGTATTTTGAAGATGTTGGTTGATTGACCAAAGGGTCCAAGCACAATGAGGACTTTGGCCGATCTGTAGCTCATATCTCAATAACTATGAGCTACCGAACCGACGACATGACACTGAATTGCCGCTAAACCATGGCGGAATCTGAGTTATTGAATGATGTGAGCAATGAAGTGATCTATGTATGAAACGGTTGACGTTGATTGTCAGGCGTTTGTCCAATAGAAATACCTGACACTATTTCTACAGTTCAATATCAATAGTATACAAGAATGGTATTGGATCAAGTTTAACTGAAATCCGAAGGTGAAAGACAGTTGGTGGTCTAAATCCACCTGTATTCACAAAAAGCCCATCGGGCCGATGGTAACAGCACGCATGAAACTGCATTATGAAGGTGGTGGTAGAAGGATGTTGTCATGGCCAGTTGAATGATATCTATGCTGCGATTGGCCAAAAATACGGAGATGTCGACCTTGTGTTGATATGTGGTGACTTCCAGGCCATGCGAACTGAGCAAGATTTGAATTGTATGGCATGTCCGCCGAAATATCGATCTATGGGAGATTTTCACCAGTATTATACAGGACAGCGCAAGGCTCCATACTTAACTGTAGTTATTGGTGGAAACCATGAAGCGAGCTGCTATATGCAGGAACTATTTTATGGCGGATGGCTGGCACCGAACATCTATTACCTGGGTGCGGCTGGAGTAGTGAATTTCAACGGATTACGAATTGGGGGACTTTCCGGTATATTCAAGCCCCATTCTTTTGATCTTCCACATTATGAAAGAGTTCCTTATGATAGAAGTGCTGAAAGGACAGTTTTTCATATACGGCGGACCGATGTTCAGAAGCTGGCTTTGATAAGAGACGGTGTGGATATAATGCTGTCTCATGACTGGCCGGCAGGAATTGATCAATATGGCGACGTAGAATGGCTGCTGCGAGTCAAAAAGTTCTTCAAAGAAGATATTGATAAGGGTGTGTTGGGCTCTCCGCCGGCAATGGAGTTATTAAAGGCCATAAAACCAGCATATTGGTTCTCCGCGCATTTGCATGTTCGTTATGCCGCCTTATACACGCACGATTCGAAAGCCAAGGTAAACGAGGACGAAATTGAACTAGACTTGGAAACTAATCCGGACGAAATCGATGTTGGGCTAGACGAAAATCCTGACGAAATTGATCTGGGCCTGGAAGTTGATACATCCCCTCCAGTCACAACGGGGCATCCTCGTACATCATTTCTTGCCCTTGATAAATGCCTTCCGAAAAGACGCTTTATTGAGATGATCGATGTTGCAGTGGACCAAACAGATAGGCCGTTATCCTATGACCCAGAGTGGCTAGCCATTCTTCGGGCAACGCAAAAAGTTGGTAATAACAACACCACTGAGCTCTTTCAACAAATCGACATTGAGCGTAAATGGGTCGAGTCAAACATTATAGACTTAACAATACCGGAAAACTTTAAACAGCTAAGAAAGCCATTGACCGAACTAGCTGAGGAGCTTAAAAAGCCCGTAGCACAACTGGAGCGGAATCAGCCACAACTGCAGTCGAACAACCAAACGGAGGCATTTTGCACTCTGGTTGGGATTACTAATAACGACTGCTAACGGGTCGACACCAAACACATAGTAAATGTCGCTCGAGAATAGATGATATTTTAGGCTATACAGATTATTTGCGGGGTTAATAGACTCTCTTTGCAGGTGGAACGGACTTGCATTCGTTAGGATCCAGCGTCTCGGAAATGACACCTCTGTAGCCGAGCTTAACTGGTTCACCAGGCTTGTCTTGCCATGAGAGGGTGTGCTTCATCCAGTTCTCGTCATCACGTTCTGGGTAATCCTCTCTAGCGTGGGCACCTCTAGACTCTTTACGGGCAACAGCCGAATAAGCGGTTTGCATAGCGCAAGTCAACAGGTTCTGCAACTCAAGAGACTCAACCAAGTCAGAGTTCCAGATCATGGATCTATCGGTAGTACCAATGTCGACAATGGACTTGTCAACTTCAGTGATTTTTCGGACACCCTCCTCAAGAGATTCTTGAGTTCGGAAGACAGACACATCAGTCTGCATAACTCTTTGCATAGCATTTCGAATCTCAGCAGTGGACTTTGAACCACTAGCGGTTCGGATGTGGTCGAGGTTAGCAATAGACTCATGACCGATGTCAGCAGAAACTGGCTTCAATGGTGTGCCTGGGGTCAATTGGTCGCGGATGGTGTGGGAAACAGCTCTACCAAAGACAACCAAGTCCAACAACGAGTTGGCACCCAATCTGTTGGCTCCGTGAACAGAGACACAGGCAGCCTCACCGCAAGCATACAAACCTGGCACAACCTTATCGTTGCCGTTCTCGTCAACCGTAAGAGCTTCACCAGTCCACTTGGTAGGGATACCACCCATGTTGTAATGAACAGTTGGCAGGACCGGAATTGGCTCCTTGGTAACGTCGACACCGGCGAAAATGGCAGCGGTCTCGGAGATACCTGGCAATCGCTCCTTAAGAACGGACGCTGGCAGATGGGACAGTTGCAGGTAAATGTGGTCATTCTCAGGACCGACACCACGTCCCTCTCTGATTTCCATGGTCATGGATCGCGAGACAACGTCTCTAGAAGCCAGGTCCTTGGCGGTTGGGGCGTATCGCTCCATGAATCGCTCGCCATTCTTGTTGAGCAAGTAGCCGCCCTCACCACGGGATCCCTCGGTGATCAAGCAGCCGGAGCCGTAGATGCCGGTTGGATGGAACTGAACAAACTCCAGATCTTGCAGAGGAAGACCAGCACGGGTGACCATAGCCAAACCGTCACCGGTACAGGTGTGGGCGGAGGTACAGGAGAAGTAGGTTCTGCCGTAACCACCAGTAGCGAGAACGGTCTTGTGGGCTCTGAATCGATGCAGAGTACCGTCTTCCTGGTTGTAGGCAATCACACCAACGCACTCGCCGTCTTCCATCAACAAGTCCATGGCGAAGTACTCGATGAAGAAGTTTGTGTTGTGACGAAGAGACTGACCGTACAAAGTGTGCAAAAGTGCATGACCAGTACGGTCGGCCACAGCACAGGTTCTATAAGCTTGACCACCCTTGCCGAACTCCTTGGACTGACCGCCAAAGGCCCGCTGGTAGATTCTGCCCTCCTCGGTACGCGAGAAGGGCACACCGTAATGCTCCAACTCGATGATGGACTGTGGAGCCTCCTTGGTCATGTAGTGGATGGCGTCCTGGTCACCGAGCCAGTCAGAACCCTTGACCGTGTCGTACATGTGCCAATGCCAGTCGTCCTTATGCATATTACCGAGGGCAGCGTTGATGCCACCCTGGGCAGCCACGGTGTGTGATCTGGTAGGGAAGAGCTTGGAGATACAAGCAGTGTTGAAGCCCGCCTCGGCCAAACCGAAGGCGGCACGCAAACCAGCTCCACCAGCTCCAACCACAATACAGTCGTACTCGTGGTCAATGACTGGATATTTGGAGCTGACGTGTTTGGAAGCCTCTTGGGCCCTCAGCGGCTGCTGGGCAAACACCTTGCTCGCAGCTCGACTAGTGTGGAAAGCACGGCGATTCTACATAATTTGTCAGCACATTCAATTCATCTCGCGGGTCTCCACACTGCTTACAAAAGCCGAACGGTTCACTCGACTCAGCATTGTCAAATCAAACCTGGTTGAGAAATAATGGGGAAGGGAAAAATCCAAATTCTTAGTCCCAAACTTCCCCCGGTCCGGCTGGCCAATCACAGCCCGTCTAAATAACCTTCCTCCCTTCCTTCGGCCGGCTTCCGGCCCCGAAGCCGCACGATATTTCATCTGGGGTCGGACCTGAGAAGAGTGCTTCTTCTGTGGTTGGCCTCTGCTTGTTCCTGTAGTTGGATAATGGTCTTCACTTTGAGATGTCAGTTGTAGAGGATTGAGCAAATATGTTCATTACATTATCAAATGGTCAAAATGAGCAGCTAAAGTTAGGCCCCGACTGGGTAGTGGTTAGCACAGAGTAAAGATGCCCGCGAATGTTAGCATTGGCCTCTGCTTCTTCCTGTAGTTTCATTTTGAGGTGTAGTTGTACAGAATTGAGCAATTATGTCATTACACGATCAAAATGGTCAAAATGAGCAGCTAAAGTTTAGGCCTCGATTGGGGATAGTGGTTAGCACAGAGTAAAGATGCTCGCGGATGTTAGCATTGGCCTCTGCAATTCGTAGCTCGGCCTCCTTCAACTTGACGTTCACCTTGGACATCTCCTCTGCCTTGTGCATTCGCAATTCTCGCTCCTTCAGCTCCAGCTCCCGCTCCTTGAGGTCTAGCTCCAGGGCTGTCAACCTCTTTGCCCTCATCTCCGTCTGAAACCTCTCGCGAACTTCGTATTCCTGTAGCTCAGTTTGATCAATTTCCAAACGATGACGTTTGTTTCGACGGTGAATCGGTGATTGGGAGCCCGGATCTGGGGGAGACGACGGCGGTTCAACCTTCATGGGCAATTCGTCATTGGGGTTTGATCGCTTTTTAGACACTTCCTCGGAATCTCCCAGCCCCTCGTCTGAATTCATTAAAGTACAGAACTCTGTAAAGAGATGGTCTGGGATTCCATCACTCCGTCCACGCTCATAATCTGTCTTCATCCAGTCCAGCACCTTCCGCAGCTGAACTGGAGACACAAACCCTACCCGTCGAAGCATATACATCATTAGATCATCCAAAAGATCCCGCTGTCGCGCCCTGTCCTGTTCATAGTAGTATTCGCGCAGGTTCGTCCCTTTCCCTGACGTCTGCTGCATCCAGCTCAAGATGCACGACACGAATTCTTCCGACGACAGGTAATCACCACACATGGATTCTTGTTCTTCCTATGGTCTCTCACGCCATTTGTTACCTTCGCCTGTCAAATAGAGTTATCAAGGGCTCTGACTACCCTTTCCATCCGAAACATGCTCCCTAAAGAATGTCTGATCGCTTCCGGACAATACAGCCCCGGACCCCCAGCGCAGCAGTTCCACGTCTATTATCCCGCCGCCATTCCTCATCCACTAGTGTTTCTTCCTCATACACTCAATCGTTCGACCACAAAAATGTGTACATTTGTTCGCCGGCGTGTGATCACGTGACCGATCATTGGGGATTTTGAAAAAGATCCTTGACAAAACCTTTCCCGCGGCGGAAAACGTGGTTGAAGGGACGAAGGATGTTTTTTCTGACCAAGATCTCGGACGTGATCCGAATAGATCCCGAAGCATTTTCGCGGCCGACCGAGAAGGCCCTGGAGGACGAGATTAACATCAAATACGCCAACCGGGTTCTGCACAATGTGGGGCTGTGCGTTGCACTGTACGATATCAACTCAATTGGCGACAGCCTGATACGGCCGGGCGATGGCGCAGCATATGTCAAGACAGTGTTCCGGCTGATTGTTTTCCGGCCCTTTGTCGGGGAAGTTCTTATTGGCTGGGTGTCGTCGTGCAGCGAAGACGGCCTCAAGATCAAGATGGAGTTTTTCAACGACATACACATCCCCAAAGCAATGCTCTTCGAGAACTGCGTCTTTATTCCCACAGAACAGGCGTGGGTGTGGCGTCTGCCGGGAGAAAACGAAGGCGAGCATACTGACTTGTACATTGACACGAACGAAAAAATCCGCTTCCGGGTCGAGCAGGAGGTCTTTATCGATACACATCCTCGGGGCCCAGGCGAACGGCCGGACGACGAACGGTCCAATCCGCCTTATGCAATTATTGGATCCTGCCAGGCCGACGGCATGGGACTGGTGTCGTGGTGGGAGTAATTGTTTTAGCATGTACGAATTTACTAATCCTAATGATAAAAAAAAAAAAAAAAAAAGCTTGTGCGAATGGTTTATTACTCAATCAGTTATACTGCATGTACTGGCTCGTACTGCTGAACTTGAGGTTGCCCTTGATGACCTTCTCAACTGCCGACAGAAAGTCCTTTTCGGTAGCGACCTTTCGTCTGGCCCGGATGGCGAACATGCCGGCCTCTGTGCATACGGAACGTAGTTCTGCACCCGTAGAGTTTGGACACAGACGCGAGATGAGCTCCCAACGAATGTCCCGGTCCACGGACATGCTCTTGGAGTGGATTCTAAAGATGTTAGCACGGCCCTCGACGTCCGGCAAGCTGAACTCGACCTTTCGATCGATTCTGCCTGGACGCAGCAGGGCCGGGTCAAGTGTGTTGGGTCTGTTTGTGGCAAACATGACCTTGATGTTACCACGAGGGTCGAAACCGTCGAGCTGTGTGATGAGCTCCAACATTGTTCGCTGGACTTCGTTATCGCCGCCGGCGCCATCGTCGAATCTAGCACCACCAATTGCGTCTACTTCGTCGAAGAAAATGATGCAGGCCTTCTTTGTTCTGGCCATTTCGAACAGCTCCCGCACCATCCGTGCGCCCTCTCCCACATACTTTTGCACCAGCTCAGAGCCAATGACCCTGATGAACGTTGCGTCCGTTCGGTTGGCCACCGCTCGGGCGCACAGCGTCTTACCGGTGCCCGGAGGTCCATACAGAAGAATGCCCTTGGGAGGATCGATGCCTAGGCTGACGAAGCGCTCAGGAGACAGCAACGGCAGCTCTACAACCTCACGCAGCTTGTCGATCTGGTCCTTGCAGCCACCCACGTCTCCATAGGTCACATCGGGCTTGTCTTCGACCGTCATCATCGTAACAGTGGGGTCGATTCGCGGTGGCAATGGCAGCATGATCTGATACTTGTTTCGCTCCACTCCAACACGCATGCCCTCTTCAATGTCCGTGGGACTGACTCGCTCGCCTAAGCTAACAACAAACTTGGCAATCTGCTTCACATTGATGACATATTTAGCCTTGTCTGGGTTGTCCGGGTTTTGGATGATCTTGGTGCATCGTGCAACCTGCAGCGGCTGCTCCTGTGAAATCGTCTGCTTGTCGGCCATAATATCCCACAAATGCGGCGGCGCCAGACCGGTATCTGACTCCTTCACCCCAATCTTCTCGTTGATTCGGGCCTGTAAATCCTTGATGTCCTTATCGATCTTCTTCAGTGGCGTCCCGTACGGCGCGGCTCCGTACGTCTTGAGCACTTGGATGTCGCCCTCCGACAATGGAATTACCTCCTCCTCCGGCTTCTCGTCGTCCTCCACGGGCGCCTTGTACTTCTCCCAGTCCTCCTTTGGTGGCATCTTCGCTGCTGTCGTGGTGTAGTGTGGCAACTCTTCAAACACATTGGACCCAACAGTGGGCAGATACCCTAACCCTGGGGCTTTTATGTTTTTCTTTGGAGAAGGGGGACGACCCCCAGGATAGTTAGGACATAGAAACCGCATGGAGGAGAGAGCGTGCGGACAATAAATAGGATATATTACATTCGTCAGTATGTCATAGCATTTGTAGATAGCCCTGTTGGATCAGCCTCTGGACGTCTGCATGGCGGACGTAGAACTGGCTGTCTTTGGTCAGGTTGAACACGCCGTACTCGGTTTGAATCTCGCCTGCGTCCTTGAGCACCCGGACGTCGATGAAGAGGTCTTTGGGCGGATCCGTCGACCCTGTTAGATCTACGTCTGTCCACTCGCCTTTATAGTCGACCAGCAGGTCCGAGTACTTGTGTAGATAGTCCTGCTCGTGGGGACTCAGGTTTCCGTATGTAGTGGTGTCCTGGTCAATGGTTTCGTTCCAAACCATCTGGACTATGCGCTCTGCTCGAAGCCTCTGGTAGGCAAGAAGACAGCGTTTGTTCCGTCGCATGCACAGATGAAGAACAAAGAGGGCGCAGGACGTTTTTCTGTCCTGGGATGCTAGAAAGTCCGTGCCGTAGGATTGGAGGATTTCCTCGGCATCACGATGCAAGTCACGAATCTCTCGCGTCACTGCCCGTACAAGCTCGGCGCTGTACAATGGCAGGCCCTCCAAGTTCAGTGTTCGTCTGGAGTCCTGGATTAGTTTAGACGCCGTGTCGCCATACATTTAGTGAAGATGTCTACTTGTCGCGTCGGGACGCGGCGATACATCACGGTTAAAAATGGGGCCCCCTCGAGGATGAGGTTTTTGTCGATATTTTGGCCGACTCCTGCTGGTGCTTGTCGTTTGACAATGGTCTCTTTTTATTTTGTTCTTCTGTCGACATTCAAAGAGGTTAAAATCGTGTCATTGCCCTGTTTTCTTGGGAAATCTCGTCAAGACTAAAGGGGGAATCACCGTGAACCGGTTAGCCTCGGCTTGGGACATAGCCAGACTGCACTGGCGGTTTTCCAGATAACTAACTGCACGCTCTGGCGACAGAGGCAACATCAGGGCCTTGCTGGGTTGTGGGTTGACTATTAATGCAAGGTTACAACAAATACTATCCTCCGGAATACGATAATGACAAGAGAACGTTGAATCAGCTCGCCGGTAAGAACCATCCGCTCGGGCCCCGAGGACGGAAGCATAAGCAGGGCATCATTGTGGTGCGATTTGAACTACCATTTGACATCTACTGTGGGGGATGCGAACAGCGGTTTGCTGCAGGCACCAGATACAACGCTGAGAAGAGTAAATCTGGCGAATATCTGTCCATTCCAGTTTGGGATTTGCGGTTAAAATGCTCCAGCTGTGCCAGCGTATTTGTCATTCGAACTGATCCTCAAAATGCGAGTTACGTTGCCGTTGAGGGCGCCAGAAAGGCGGCCCAGCCGCCCTCTGCGCTGCGGGAAACGAAGCCGGAACCAGCGAATCCCATTGCAAAGCTGGACCAAGACGTCCGAAGGCTAACCAAACTCGACCGGAATCAAAAAGAACTGGCATCAATATATGCGCTCAACAGTCGTCAGTGGGACGACACTCTTGGACGGTCCCAAGCACTTCGAGGTCACTTTCGCAAAGAAAAGCATCGGCTGATGCAAAAGGAGCAGGAAATGAAAAGTCTTCAAGACAAGCACTCTCTTGCCCTACCGTTGTTAGATGCGACTCAGGAGGATGAAGTAGCCAGCTCCCAGATCCAATTTCAGGACCCCGTCATTCAACGAGCCGAAGGGAAGCTCAGCCAAAAGAAAACTGAAAGGATTTTCCACGCCGACCGTGCAAATGACAAACCTAACGTTGCCCAAAGGCTTCTGGATGACTCTAAAGAGAGCTTTGAAAATCTCAACTTTAAGCGAAGAAAAACGTCAAAGCCATCAAAAGCCACTGCGTTGGTCGATTACTCTTCGGATGATTAATGCAAACGTTGGTTGCCTCTCGAATGGTCAAAGAGGCATGGAGAAATCATAAGCTAATATTATTAGTGACTCATCTATTAGTATCTATTAACCAAAGAGCTTAAAGTCGTCGGCAATCTCAACTTCAGGCTCGCTCTGATCGTCTTCATCATGTTCGTCCTCGGATTCATCGATTCTAAACTTGCCTCCAAATAGCGAAGAAAAGAGCTCATCCGTCTTATCGTCCGACCAGGGGAATGCTTGTGGCCGGGGAGCGTCGAATCCTTGGATCTTTTCTTGAACTTGATATCGAAGCTTGCGACCTTTAGACGCCTTTGTGTCGACATTCTTCTTGACCTTGGCTTTGGTAACAGCCCATTTGATTCCCGCAACGTCACTGTTGGTTGAATCCGCCATGCGTCGATCCACCAGGTCCTTCAACTGTAATCGGTAAAAGTCTGTATCATCAAAAATGTGCTCATTTTCTTGGGCATCAACCGCATCACCGGTTTCCTGCGGTTGGCCAAGTGGCTTGTAATTGGACCTATTGGTTCGCGTCCGCTTCACGAGACGATCCATGTCTGCCAAAACACTATTCACCTGAACGGCCGCAGTTTGGTTAAGTGATCGGAATTTATTGTTTTGCAGTGCTGCAGCACCAGAAGATGCCTGGATCTTGCGGGACCACTTTTCAAGGATGTTGTCCCGATAGCTAGTCAACGGCTTCTCAAGTGCTTCGATGTCTTGAAATGCAGTAGAAAGGGTGCGCTTTTTGCCGGGATTCAGACTAAAACTATCATCAACTAGCTTGTCGCTGTGCATCAACTTCAATCGTAGTTGTGTAACCTTATCCATCAGTCTTACTAGACTAGCAATCGCTCGTTCCTGCAAATCTGGTGTTTCCTCACTAACAACACTCTCATCCACCCGGTCATCTACTGGGAGAGCATTGGATGCAGCCACTGCCTTTTGTATACTGATACGACCGTCGAGTAGACTCTCATACATAGCCATTTGATGCTGGACTGCCTCTCCCTTCTCGGCATCTGCTCGTACAGAGGTCGACAGCCGGTTCATGATCTTCTTCTGCTCATCCGCCATCAATTTCTTCAGTTCTTGTCGTTTTGACTCCTCATCTTCAGCTACAGGTCTAACATCCTCATCATCTTCACTCTCCTCCTCGCTTTCCTCTTCGTCTTCACTATCTTTTCTGTCTATGTCTTCTCCACTGTCACTGTCCTCGCTCTCAAGCCCTGCCAGCAGCTCAGCTGCTGAAGCCTTCTTTCCTTTGTACTTGGGATCATCGAGCTGCAAGGAGTTGTCCCGCAATTTGCTCTTTCCTACGGCGACATAGTGCTCGGTTGGTTTTGACTTTTTCGCATTTTCTTCATCACTCGACACATCTGGATCTTGACGCTCAAAGTCTTCCGGATCGAAATCCTTAGGTTTTGGATCCGATAACTGCGCCAACTGAGATGCTAGAGTGACCATTTTCCCCAATTACGACTATTTCAATCCGTCCTGATAAGAGTCGTGAAATTTTCTGTGTGATACATAAAAAATTCCCAACCCTGGGATCGCCGAAATTGTTTCCGAATGTGGCACGCCCGGTGGCTTCTTTTTACTAACTATTAACTCACTTTTCTGTTTCTGCTTATGGAGAGGGGAGTGTTAGCAGGCTCAATTGACGCTGTCTTGACTATATAAACTCACTCTTGCGCTAATTTGGGGATAAACTTGAACGGTTGCATGTATGCATGCATGCATGCACAACGAAAAATGATCTCGGTGCCGCCCTCTGCGGACGAAGGTTACAATTGAAATGGTAAGAAAATTAGTGCCAGGGTTAGATTACTTATTTCTTTTTGTACAGCTTTTTACCATCGACCACGTAATTGTCGAGAAAGTCGTCCAACGCTGCCTCGAAATCCGGACGTTGGCTGGTCATGTCAAAAGCGCCGGGATCCCCCTCTTCTTCGTCTTCGTATTCCTCTTCTATTTTGTCAAATCGGTCATCCAGCAGAGTAAGTCCTTCGTTTCGGACCATGGCGCTGCTGGACATTGAAAGACCAGTCATTTCAGTTCGAGGTCCCTTACCACGTCGTTTTCTACGGGCACGTCTTGTTGCCCCTGTCGCAGTTGAAAATTCAGTCATTGGTCCTAATCCATCGCCGGCCTCGCTTGCCAAAAAGTCGTCATCATCGCTGTCCGCCGCTCGGCTCTTTTCTTGTTGGATCTTGAACTTTCTGAATGCCGTTTCCCACTCTTCCTCACCTTCCCGGGGTTCCACGGTCTTGTCGTCAGAAATGTTTCCATCAAGATCGGAATAATCGTCGGCGTCAAAATCGTCCCATTCGTCATGCTCTCGTTCTCCGCTCTTAACCAATTCTCCAAACAGCTGGTCCTCGTCAGACGCGTCTTCCACAAATGCCTCGTCGTCCAGTGCCTCTAATACCTCTCGGAGATTAGGATCCATATCAGGCTGGAGACCAGCTAGAGCATCCGGAAGAGCCTGTTGATCTTGATACGTTCTTTTCACCGTCTCCTTTGATGGCAAAACCTCTTCCGGCAAATGCGACTTTTCCTTGAATTCTATTCCTCCCTTCAGTGGCTTGTTGAGATCTTTCTTTGCAATGAAAATTGCCGACGGATCAGTGCCCATGGGCTTCAGATGTTGCATATAATCGTACTTCGAGTCGTCATATGTAATGCCATACAACGCCGCCTCGCCTTCATTCTCTCGTCGGCCTTCCTTCTTGAACTCGTCAACATGCTCTTCCAGATCAGAAATAGTCTTTCCCTTGGTCCCAGTCCACTTGTTCTTTCGCTCCAACTTTGCCGTCGCCGAGTTCAGGTTGTCCGTCTTCACAAACACTCGTTCAGATGCATCTGGGTCATTATACAGCGGGTCCTCATGTGACCTATGCAGCAGAGTATAGGTCTCCGCCTTCTTCTTGTCAATCCACCTTTTCGGGCCCATCGTGTGCTCCTATCTCACTTATCTTACAGCCTAAATTTTCAGCCTTCGAAAAAAAAAATCCCAAGCCGCAGATAACCCTTGCCCACAACGGTTCCCCCCTGTACCCCCCTCTATCCAAACCCTTAGCAGGCTCATACTTCTGCATCAATGGGGATGGTGGTCTCTGGGAAGAAAGTACTGTCCGGTCAAGCCAGTTACCCTACGCCTATATATGATTTCAAGAAAATCGAAGCTTAAAAGCCGATCTGGTCGGGACTGTTATATCGGGCGGACAATAGCACATCCCCGGGGACTCACCTTGTCCCGATTGGGCTCAATTTCAGATCTGACCTATAATTCGTCCGCTTAAGGGCTCCCTCATTCAGAATGAATCAACTACGCTTATCTATCGCTACAGCCAACATCCTTCTATATAAACGGCACCAAACGTCAGCCGTGCAGATCCCGGGGACATGCAGCCACTATCAAGGGATGCACTTCAAGGAGTACTTGTCAGGGTTCGTACGCAACAGCAGAGCCCGTGTACTCCAGTGAAGGAGAATTGCCGCCATACACAGCACATGGTACTGCTTTATTTTGGTCTTACGTCCTCCACAATGAGCTCCGGGGCGCGGACTTTTTTTTTTTTTTTTTTTTGTGTTGATCAGCCCTAACCCACATAAAATGGGGGGAGCTTATATAATCGATTTCTTGTTTGTCCCATATTGAATAAAACCCCCATTAACTCAGCCTACGAGAGTCCAGGGATTTAATATGGGCGCAGAAGACATTAATAAGGATACTGACAATGGTCAGGCCGGTCAAGATAACAATGACGAGGCCAGCAGTAGCAACTTCCAGCCGGGGTCTCCATTTCGTCAGGCGTCGTTGCGGTTGGGCAGCCCGGTACCTGCTTCAATGGGGGCACTCTCTCCCTACCAACCGGGCGTGGACGATGACACGGCCATAGAGGAGCAGATGCTGGATGACGATGCCCCCTCGGCAAGTAACTTTGATATTAGGCGCACACGCAGAGACTCTCCAGCAATGTCTGGAACTTCGCCCACGGCAGGGGGAGCCTTGAATGATTCAGCAATGTCGGTGCATTCTGTGGACATTGACAACCCAGATCCTGAAGTGGTCAAGGTGGTCGGTCGTCATCTTGTCAAGGATAGCGACCTAGACAATAACAACGCGTCGGATCAGCCCGAGAGTAGCAACGGTGCAATTGGCGAGGACGATAATCAGGGTAATGCTGTGGACGACAAGTTCACTTCCTTGAGGCTCCAAGGTGGGGATATCACAAGACAGCTTTACAATTGGCAAAGAGAGCATGAGGAGGGCGATGCCGTTACCAAGCGTGGTCGCTCCAAATCATTTGATATACCCAGATCCCCCCCTCGGGGTCCGACAGAGGAGGCCTTGGACATCAAGAACATCAAAGCGCCTGGAGGATTCCGAAGAAACTTTATTGTTAACAAGGTGCAGGCCCAGGACCCTGAAATGCTTACAAATGGGCGCCGTCCAGCGTTTTTGACCAGGAACTTTATTGAATTTTTGAGCATCTACGGCCACTTTGCTGGTGAGGAGTTGGAGGATGATGAGATGGACGATGAGTCTGAGCTTGCCTCCCAATCTGGCGATGGTGAGGGCGTTGATGAAAGAACCGCCCTGCTCTCTTCTGGCAGGCGACGGGACACCCCAAGGAGGCATATGCGCAGAAAGTCGAGCCACGCCGCTACGGGAAACGCTTCTGTCACGAAAGTGGTTCTGCTTATTTTTAAGAGTTTTGTGGGCACGGGCATTTTGTTCTTGCCACGAGCCTTTTTCAACGGTGGTATTCTCTTCTCTCCTCTTGTGCTGTTGCTAGTTTCTACGCTCAGTGTGTGCTGTTTTGTCCTTCTCATCCATGCGAAAGAAGCCGTTGGTGTAAATAGTTTTGGTGACGTCGGTGGTGCGCTCTACGGTCCGAAAATGAGGTATATGATCCTGATGTCGATTGTGCTGTCTCAAATTGGGTTTTCAGCCGCCTACATTGTCTTCACTTCGGAAAATTTGCGGGCCCTTATCTTGTCACTGTCAAACCATCAGTACGACATGAGCATCCAGGCGTTGATTTTCCTGCAATTAATCCTGTTCATGCCGTTGGCCATGATCCGAGACATTGCCAAACTGTCGGGTACTGCGCTTGTGGCTGATTTCTTCATCTTTCTAGGGCTGATTTATCTCTACGCATGCTACATTGGCAACATTGCTACTGATGGTCTAGGGGACGTCAAGCTCTTCCAAGAAGAAACCTACACTTTGTTCATTGGAACTGCTATTTTCACCTTTGAAGGCGTCGGTCTTATTATTCCGATCCAGGAAAGTATGAAACAGCCCAAGAAGTTCCTTCCAGTCATGTTTCTCGTCATGATCGTAATTACGCTTATCTTCGTGTCGACTGGAACGCTTGGCTATGCTGCCTATGGCTCCAATGTGAAGACGGTGGTTATTCTAAACCTGCCTCAGGACAGCCATTTCGTCAATGCTGTCCAGTTGCTTTACTCCCTAGCAATCATTCTCTCTACACCTTTGCAACTGTTCCCTGCTATTAGAATCATGGAAAATGGTTTGTTCATTCGCTCCGGCAAGTATTCTAAGAAGATCAAGTGGGAAAAGAACCTCTTTCGTGCAGTGGTCGTCATCATGACTGCCTGCATATCCTGGATTGGCGCGGATGATCTAGACAAGTTTGTCTCTCTCACTGGCTCCTTCGCTTGCATCCCTCTGGTGTACATTTACCCTCCTTTGCTCCACATCAAGTCCAGAGCAAACAATATCTGGCTCAAAGCCGCCGACATTTCTCTTATCGTTGTGGGTGCCTTGGCCATGATTTACACAACCTCAAACACTCTAGCCTCTTGGTTGCATGGTTGAACCATATATATATAATATACTAATCAATTCTTTTACTCCAGAATTAGGCTCGCGTACGTTTGCTGTTGGTCGTTAGCCAAGTTCAGGACATCCAATTAACAACGGATGAATATTTGTACAAATTCAAACGCGTTGTTGATAAGTCTGACTGCAGATAGATGGACTAAGAAGTTGAGTCTTGTGGGCATCTGTACGAATAATGAGGCCGTCCTTTCACCATTCCCATTATGTTTAGTGGTCATTAGTTTCAGGCGTCGCTTCTCCTGGATAGATAACGGCGTGTTCGCTAAGTCAGGCGTTGCTTAGAAAATACTACTATGTGGATCGCAGATACGATTGTAGCTTGCACTACATACATATTGTGAACACGAACACGTGTAAGAAGAGGGCATGCCAATGACTAACAGTCGGTAGACTGATGCATATCTAAATTATCGTAAATAATTTAATATTATTATTATTATACTAGTGAGCCTAGTTTATTTTACAGACTTAATGGCTTTTAGTAGAGCATTAGTTCGACGAGAGAAGCGGATATTTCTTGAGCCTGTTAAAGGTAACGTTACGCAAGTGGCTGCCCTTACAGTTGGAGAATAACTCTGTGACGCTTTACAGTGGCCCTTCTGTCTGAGCTGCAAATGAAGAGATTGTAAAATCTATTTCTGCTAACTAATAAGGACGTTGAGGGTTTCATTCAAGGTTACAGACAAATGGATAGCTAATTCAGGCAAGGTTCCGTCCGAGACCAGGACCTTCAATATACAAATACGATCGTAACAGATGGATTGATGAGCATACAACGCCTTAGGGGAAGGTTCATGGCTGCGTCTAAGCACTGTTGAGATTTTCTTGCTTCATGAGCTGCTCGAGGGAAACAGCTGTTAACTCTGCCTAGAGTTCTGGAAGTTTATGCTTCCGCCGGACAACAGCAGGCCTCTACCTTTGCCATTACTCAACCATTGTTTGACTGTAAAGACGGCATTTTCTTGGTCGGTCTTTGCCGGTTCGATCTGTATTTGGATAATGAACTTCATGGAACTTTAGCACGTCGTTAAGCGGAGGTTTTCAGTGTTTGACTTGCATTCTCAACCTATGGATAATAATAATAAGCAAGTTACTCCTGGTACATACACTTGTAATTAATAAAAATAAATGAACAACATCAAGCAGGAGAGCGCAGTTATTGGTCTATAGGTGGGAAACTGACTTCTGACAAGTAGATCTCTTATGGTATAATAATTTACTAATAACTTAAGCATCTGTAATGTGTCTTCTAATTCCCAAAGCAAGGGCATTGACGGTTGCGATCTGGTATACTAATAATAATAATAATAATAATCAATTTACTCCTGAGTACATGCACATAATTCATAACAGATCTGGTATACTAACAAAGTAAGCAATAGTCAACTGTTCCTGATTAATTAGGCATGTCTAATCGTCGAAAACCATGTCAAGCTCGTAATTGAACTATTCGCTGAAAATATGTCGTAAGTTCAACCAGGTAGCTAGTGCTTCATACATCAGGATACCGAACCATCCCTGAAAAGGTAACAGTCAATTCCTTCCATTGTTTCTGCATGATATTCAATCCATGGAAAGGTTCATAACTAGACCATATGCCCTTCTCAACTATTCTCTATTTTGAACTACACTTATTAAGAATATCATTAGCCTGGTTAAATACAGTAAGAAATGTTGCCTCAAATTGACCCTCTGAGTACAATAGTTGGTAACCATATCACGGAGATAAGCGGAGATAAGCACTTTTTTGGTAGTGGATCACTGACTCAAAAATTAAATCGACATGTACGGTCATACCAACAGGGCAACACTTTCTCTCGTTCGATCGGACACAGTTAAGCCTGTTAGGGTCACATTCAGTAGCGCGATCGGAGACGGCGCGCGAACGGGTGATACTGTACATCTCTCTTTTTAATCTGTTTTTTTTTGCTTTCCGTGTCCTTAGCTTCTGTCGCGTAGATATTTTCTATAGATATGTAGGTACAATGAAGGGTTGAGGTGCCAATTGTTCCCGTTCCATGGCCATTGAATTCTGAGATCCACAATTACGTGTATGCGCCTAAAATACCTGCTCTATACACATATGGCGGGTGCTTCCTTCTCTTAACAATTGCTTTCATTTATACACAATTCGTTCAAAACATGATGTTCTCCTCTTATACATGTTACTCAAAGATATTTCTGCAGAATATCGGCACTTCGGCATTTACCAAGCCGTTTTACTGGCGATCGAAATAACGAACAAATGAAAAATATTGACCATCGTGAGCCATCAGACTCGTCCTTCCACATATTCCCCACAGCAATTGTCATATCCAGGGTGTGGGCTAAAATGCCGATGCCTTACCCAGACTTACAAGATTCGAGGGGTGCGGCTCGAGGGCAAATTTGACCCAACGATAACAATGAACCGAGAGGAGGAGGACGAGATTATCCTTGAACCAAGCGCTGGATATGTGGTCAAGACGCAAATAGTGAGCGGTAAAAGACAGGGCTTGAAGACGTTTGTGAACATATGTAGCGATTCGCGGGTGCCAGAACCGGTAGATGGATACGGCCCGGAGATCCTTGAAAAGGTCGAAAGGGGCGAGGACTACGTGGTGCCGATTGTCATGTCCACGCAAAGAGAGGATGTAGATAAGGCCGGGAGGAAGTGTGTGGTATGGGATTGTTGCATGCATCCAAAGGTGATTGTAGAATCTGTACACAACGCTGGGTTACGATTGTTAGTCATCGAAACGTGTCTGGAGCTCCTTGAGAGCAATAGTGGGCTTGAACTGTCAAGAGACTTTTCGTTGCCGAAAATGCTGGCCAAGGGAGAGCTTGAAAAGACGGTTGTTCGCAGACACGATTTATATGGTCCGGAAGGCGAGGAGGAGAGTGTAACGAGGGGGATAGACGACCTGGCACGCAAGGTGATTAGCAGTAAAAGCGATTCAGAGCAAGACAGTGCTGTTGAACAAGGCAAAAAGGTGCAAAAGCCTTTAATCCAAGTGCTTTCTAGTGAGAGCAACGACCAGCTGAAAGAAGAAGAAGAAGAAGAAGAACAAGAACAAGAGCTTGAGTACAAGATTTGCAAATTTGACATGCTCTTTAGCGGTGAGGGTAGCCCTCCAAAATACCGGGTGGAAATTTCTGGAGCCAGCGAAGACGACTCGTTGGAAATGGAACTAAAAGGAGAGACTCTTTGTTACAAGAACTTAGCCATCAAAGTTCCTGGCGGTGGGAGCAAAGTCCAGGCTTTCTACGTCCGTGACGATCAGAAAATCCATGCATTTGTATTCGCATAGTTTAGATTTGATTACAATTTTATGACCTTAATAAATTTACCAAGAATTAGTGCGGCGTGAGACATGCAGGTAAAGACGGTCCGATGCCCTTCCATTTTGGCACAGACGCGTCGAAAGGAAACGGCCATTACGATCGAGCCGTGGAAAGACGTGTGGAAATAATATCAGGTCCCCTCTTTGCCCCTGTCGATCTTCGTAAAGATTCATGTGGGGCAGAAGAAAAAGCCTCAGTATAAGATATGGATAATAGGAGAAATATATATATTTTCTGCTTGTTTAAGATAATAATATGCATTACAATAATAAATTACTGTTTGTCGTCAGGACGAACGCCGGAGAAAAAGGCCATGTTTTCACGGAATGCAATGTACTCGGAGTCTGCGTAGCCCAGTTGCTCCTCGATCTGGTTACTCTGGAGACCCTTGATGTTTTCGATTTCGGACGCTGGGTAGTTGACCAGACACTTTCCGATATGCTCCAACTCGGCATCAGGGTTGTTACGGTCGCCGACATAGATGTCGACGCCCTGGTTGGCGTGGAAGGTTCCCTGAGTGCCGATGACTCCGACTGGCAAAAGACCGGCCCGCTCTGGACGGGTGATGGCCTCGTAGGCGCCCTTGTCAACAACGACAGCTCCGTGGGTGGCGACAGTGTGGAGGATCCAGAACTTGCGGTCGCCAATTGGACGCTCCTTTGGCAAGAACCGTGTATGCAGGGGTACTTCGTTCATGGTTAGTGAATGCATCAGTTCGTCCGCAGACATGTCCTTCTCCTCTGGCGGAGCGTTTTGGATATGCTGGACAATGGCGTGGATATTTCCCGGCACAGATGACCGACAGATGATGACGGTGACACCGGCCGATGTGCCCAGCTCGGCGGCAATCAGCTTGGTGGTCATTCCACCAGTGCCAACACTCGAGTTTCCGGTGGAGGTGGCGTCAACCTTGAGGTCATTGACGTTGTCTACAACCAGCACTGGCTGGGCATCTGGATTGTCTCTTGGGTTGCCCGTGTACAGACAGTCCACGTCAGTCATGAGGAATAGGAAGTCGGCAGAAATCATGCCGGCAGTGATGGCAGAGAGTGTGTCGTTGTCACCGAATTGGATTTCCTGCACGGTCAACGTGTCGTTTTCGTTGACAATTGGAATAATGCCCATGTTGAGCAGTTCCTGCATTGTGTTGGCAGCATTCAGATACTGGGTTCTATCAGCCACATCGTTTCTGGTCAACAGAATCTGGGCAATTGGTTGGTCCAACTGTCGGAACAGGTCGTCCCACAAGCCAATCAATCTGGCCTGTCCAGTAGCCGCCACTGCCTGCGTCTGCGACAACTTCTTAGGTCGGCCCTCCAATTGCAGCTGTTTCAATCCAACAGCAATGCCACCAGACGACACAATCACCACATAGTGTCCGTCCCGTCGCAGTCGGCAGATGGTCTCTGCTATCAGCGACATGTTGGCAATCTTGTGCTGTCGCGTAACCTCGTCATACAGAGACGACGAACCAAGCTTAATCACAATCGTGTACCGATTCTTTGGACTACTACTAGTCGTACTCATCTTTTGTTTTTTTATTAATGGCTTTTTTTGGGTTTTTTTTTTTGGGGAGTTTCCGGTCCAAGAAGCCTGCGATAAATCCTCACCAGAAATGACTCAGGCGCCCCTATTTATTTAGTCTTTTCCACCCGTCACGTGATCTTAGTAATGTCGATCATTTTACGTCAGGATCGGCGCGGCGCGAGTTAGCCGGACGTTCTGATCTAACATATGGTTACATATTAGGATTGGAGGCAGCTTGAATATGTAACGGGCACGGCGCGCGAGGGTTTGAGTGGCGAAGCGATTAATTTAACGTCCTGGGCTCCGAGAAAGCAACCGAGAAACCAACAAATCAATTGGACAAGCCTCGGCTCGGTAGTGCTCGGGCAATTTTATCCTTTGAGCCAAACTTGCTAACCGAAAGGCCTCATTAGACCACCAGCAGACACAGAAGAGATGATGGCGATTGTTCCGGAATGCATGTAACAATATGTAACCGACTCGGAAAAAAGGAGGACGACGCCGCCGATCCTTAGACTGGGGGGAGGAGCAGTCATCGAAGAGGCTAATTGTCGCTGCCCAATGACATAGGCATATGCACCATAGCCTGAAAAATTTTGCCTCAGGAAAGGGCCCCTTCGCCGTGCTTATTCAGCCCCCGATACGGTAAGATCACGTAATCGATAATGCATAAAATCTACCCCTAACCCTGTTGGGAGATAATGAGTTGAGTGGCTGATTGGGTGGCGGATTAGGGGGTCGTGGGGGGCTTGTGTTCGTACAAGAGAACTGGATGGACCAGGTATATGAGAGGTTTCGCTATTTCTTGGTGGCAATTGGCCAGAAACTAGAGCAGACCTGCCACAGTGATAATGGGATCGGCGGCATGAAGGGGATAAGGACCGTAGACGTGGTGGTTTCTTTTTCTGCGAGAAACTGGTGCCGTGAGTTTAGGGTGCTGAGACAAGACACGAACCCAGGGATATAGGGACGGGCAGGCGCCGTGGACAGGACGATGACTAGAAAAGAAGTGATAAAAAAACTCGTCTATTCTTCCTTCACCAGCAGTGATAGAATAGCTGAATTCGATTAATTGCCGTTGTCTGTTGCCACGTGTCAGTCCCAACCGACATTTCATGTACCTCGGCCTTTGATAAGATATGGACAACGGTGGCCCGTGATCGGCGCCGACGCGGGCGGCGCGTCGATAAGTAATAAAAGCTATAGATTAACTTGACGTCATGTCTTCGCATGAAAAAAATGTTTACGGACTTCCGGATATGGCGGCTGAGCCTCGGTCCTGCCAGTTTGGGAGAGTATAAGGCCTGAATCGATTGCCACCATTGAGCTTTTCACTACCCAACCACGGCTTAGGACCAACCAACTGGAGTTATAGATGTAATTAGCAGTCCTCTCGAGAGGCCGATGTAGTGTGCGATTATTGACTGCTTTGCAGCCGATATCTCAAGACACCATTCTAATAGGCCCAGCCAAGTATATAGAAAAGCCGGGCCTGTACCTGGTAAGGAACGAGGGACAGTGTATCTCCGCATCTCCGCGTTCCGGGGCGCCGACGGAGTACCGGTGGGTCCGAAGAAAGAAAGGCCAAAAGCAACCATTTCATTGACTGACGAGGACAGCAAGATGGGCCACTTAGTGACGGTAGCGACGTGTAACTTGAACCAATGGGCATTGGACTTCGAGGGGAATAGAGATCGAATCATTGAGAGTATTCGGCGAGCGAAGGAGAAGGGGGCGTCGTTCAGAACGGGCCCGGAGTTGGAGGTAACTGGGTATGGATGCTTGGACCATTACCTCGAAAGCGACACATATTTACATTCGTGGGAGATGCTTGCACAGATCATTGAACATGATGATTGTCAGGATATTATGCTGGACATTGGCATGCCGGTGATGCACAAGTCTGTAAAGTATAATTGCAGAGTGATTGCCTATAACAAGAAGATTCTGTTAATTCGACCTAAATTGTGGTTGGCCAATGACGGAAATTATCGTGAAATGCGCTTCTTCACCCCCTGGTACCGTCCAAGACACAAGGAGGACCATATACTGCCACCGTTCATTCAGGAGCTCTTTTCTCAGAAAACTGTTCCAATTGGAGATTGCAAACTGGACGTCTTGGATACAGTCCTCGGCTTTGAGACGTGCGAGGAGATGTTTACGCCCGATTCTCCGCATGTGGCCTTAGCTTTGGATGGCGTGGAGATTTTTACCAACTCTAGTGGATCGCATCATGAGTTTCGCAAGCTAAACACCCGAGTGGAACTGATTACCGAGGCCACCAAGAAGTGCGGCGGTGTCTATCTGTATGCCAACCAACGTGGATGCGATGGTGATCGTCTTTATTACGATGGCTGCTCGCTAATTGTTGTGAATGGCGAAATTGTGGCTCAGGGCTCACAGTTCTCGCTCGAAGACGTCGAAGTGTTGACCGCTACTGTGGACCTGGATGATGTCAGGAGCCACCGGTTGTCTGCAGCTTTTGGCCTCCAGACGACAGCTTCAAACCGCCCATATCCATGTGTGGAAGCTGGCGTCGGCTCTATGGCAGCTCGTCGGTTGGAATTCGACCCGACAGTTACTCCATCCAAAACGCGAGAGGTCAAGTATTACTCTGTTGAAGAGGAAGTTGCCTTTGGTCCAGCGTGCTGGCTCTGGGACTATCTTCGTCGTTGTAAAGCTGCTGGCTTCTTCGTTCCATTGTCGGGTGGTGTCGATTCCTGCTCGACGGCTGTTATTGTCTACTCCATGTGTCGATTAGTGGTCCAAGCTGCGCAGGAGGGTAATCAACAGGTCATCGCCGATGCTCGTCGTTTCGCCGGTGACGATGAGTCCTACATTCCATCTGATCCAAAGGAATTCTGCGGTCGTATCTTCCATACCTGTTATATGGGGACAGAAAACTCGTCCAAGGAGACTAGAGCCCGTGCAAAGCAATTGGCAAACGACATTGGTGCCTATCATGTTGATTTGAACATGGACACTGTCGTAACGGCGGTGCGAACTTTGTTCAGCGCAGTGACCGGAAAGAGTCCCCAATTCAAGGTTCATGGCGGCTCTACTGCCGAGAATCTAGCCCTTCAAAACATTCAAGCAAGACTACGTATGGTTCTCTCCTACCTCTTTGCTCAACTCCTACCCTGGGTGCGAAACAGCACTGGCGGACTGCTTGTTTTGGGTAGTGCTAATGTAGACGAGGCGCTTCGTGGATACTTGACAAAATACGACTGTTCTAGCGCTGACATTAACCCAATTGGTGGTATTTCCAAAACTGATCTCAAGAGCTTCATTCGTTACGCGCAGAATGAATTTGATTTGCCCATTTTGGAGCAATTCATTACTGCCACCCCAACTGCAGAACTCGAGCCAATTACTCAATCATATACTCAATCAGACGAGGCAGATATGGGCTTCACATATGAAGAACTTGCTACTTTTGGTCGATTGAGAAAGGCAGACAAGTGTGGGCCATATTCACTGTTCCTTAGACTTTACCATGAATGGACTCCTCAGCTCTCTCCTCGCGAAATCGCTGACAAGGTTAAACGCTTCTTCTACTATTATGCTATTAACAGACATAAGCAGACCGTTTTAACTCCTTCCTATCATGCTGAACAGTACTCTCCCGATGATAACCGCTATGACCTTAGACCTTTCTTGATCCTCCCTACTTTCCCATGGGCCAGCAAGAAGATTGATGATGTCGTCAAAAAGAGTGAGGAGCATAAGCAAGATTAGTCGAGTAATAAATAAACTTATAGGTTATTAAAGTATCAGTTATTTTTGTTGCGTATAAAGAATAGCCCAGAGAAGTGGTTCGAGCTGACACAGCTGCTATTCTATGCCTCTGAGCATCGCACGCCTTATGGCGAAGGATATACACAGGTATCTGAAGAGATGCCATTTATTACGTGTTTCTAAACTTACCAAACACTGGCACAATCTTTGGAGGTCTTCCATTCCGGATCCAGAACTCGACCAGAGAAAGCGCTGCCTTATTTGGTTCGTCCTCATGCAGAAAGTGCCCCGCCTCTTGAAACACGATCAACTGGTATTTGCCTTGCATCTGTCCGGCAATTAATTCGCGATCCAGTCTATCCGTTCCAGCAAGAATTAGTAAACGTGCAGCAGGTGCAGTCAGGAAACGCCCGGAAAGTCCTTCAAACCAATCTTGCCAATATGGTTCAGTTTTGGTCAAATCTATGGACCAATTATACCCATTGTTTGTTTCATCTCTTTTCAACACCCCAGGGACTGAAACTGACGCCGACTCTCGGTTCCGAACGGTACTAGTTTGCAGATGCCACTCAATAGCTCGCTCAACGCTATCAAACCACTGAGGACGCGAAGCCAGGACCTTATTCATGTGATGCAGTGATTCCAAGGTCGGTCCCTCGACCACATCCATTACAACTACTCCAACGAGCTTTTTAATGCGTTTCTTGGAGGCAGCATTCGCAACAATTGACCCACCCAATGAATGTCCAACCATGATCACAGGCGGACTTGCCTCTTCTGTCCATCCATTCCGTTCCCATACCCCTTCCAGTACTGAAAAGAAATCATCCGTAAGGGTCTCCAACTGATAATCATTCCCGCTTGCTTCCGTCTTGCCATGGCCCCTCATATCAAAGGCCAACACACCTCCCACCTCGTCACCATCTTTTTCAGTGCTATTTGCTGCTCGTTCAGCATCGTTTAGCATTTTGTTCCTGATACTTTTGGACACAACGGCAAAAGTCAGGCCACTGGATCCTGCACCGTGTTGAAATACAAATATCGGAGATCTCATATCCTTAGGGGGACTGAAATATACATTGAACTTGCCATTTCTAGTCTCTAGCATGTAATTTTCGTCAAAATATTCGTTCCATTCTTTTATTCCGGTTTCAAGACCTCGTCTCCTAGCTCTAATAATCGATCTGTTAGTAGAATCTTTCACTCATAGAACACTATTTACCTTGGCTTTTTAAATCCCAGCGGAGGAACAACATCACCGCCGCCTTCTTCCTCGTCCTTCTTCTTTCGAAACAGGCTCTTCTGTATCTCAGACATGATAAGATACACTTGGAAGGTTGTCTATCTTTGGCTTCCCTCCAGCTGAAACCCTAACCTGTAATCTCTCATGCATGCAGCTCTTCAGAACGGGCACTGGTAGTTTTCTACGTGAGGTTTATTTATGCAGGGCCGAGATGGCCACTATCCCAGATGCTAAGTGTATCACAAGAAACAACATATCTCCAATTAAAAAATAAATGAAAACGTAGTTCGTAAATTCGTAAATTAAGAAACTATTAGTACAGAATTAAGGTCGTTTGGTAGCTTCAAACACGCTGATATGAGAGTCATGATCATTGCTAACAGCGAGCGCCATGCGGTGAGGATGGAATCCCAATGCAGAAACATGGATATTACGGTTGTTGGCCAGCATGGTACTTGCTGGACTTCTGACAGTTGATACTTTAACACTGTTCGTTGTAAAGATACCCACAGAATGCGAGGAAGTTGCAATGACTGGCGCATGCTCATGGACGTCCATCGCACGCATCACGTTACGCATTGCGCTGCGGCCATGAAGAGATTCGAAACTGACCACTGGGTTTGTAGCACGGATATCCCATAGATGCACTTTTCCATCTGTTGACCCACTCACTAGTTCCCTACTACCTCCCCTTTGCATGTGGGCTTTTACAATCCACGAGTCATGTTTCTTCCAAGTTCGAACGAGAGATTCTCTCGGCTCAAGCCTGCGATCATAAACCCTCAGAGCTCCGTTACCAAATCCGGCAACAATTATATTACCAGATAATTGGTCTGACGTCAAGGAAGTTACAGGAGCTCCTGAACGTGCAGGGATGTCAGCGATACACACCTCACGTGTAGCATCCCACAGCTTGATCACCCGTACATCTCCACCAACGAGCAACGAGCCTCTGCTTTGCTGCCATTCGGCAATCAAACCACTGCTCTTATTTGCAGGTACCAATTCACTAAGTACCCGCCAAGAGCACGCTAATTCGATGTTCCTGGGTGACTGATAGTGTCTGTAGAGTCGAACTACTCCGTCACTCGAACCAGTCAATAGCATCGGATGATCATCTTCATTTAAGAACTTGGCTTCAGTGATTTTTGTTCTGACAGGGTTGCCATTAGAAAATCGGTTTAACTTGGTAGATTCGGTCCAATCCCAGACAGTGACCCCGTCGCGATCATCCAAGGCAACTAAATGGGGTTCAAATTGTGTATAAACCAATTTTGTTGGCTGGGTGACATTATTTAAAAAGCCAATTTGTGTGTTCCACATACCCCGGGCCGCTAAATCTTTTTGCACCTGAGTTTCGGCAATTATGCGCTCATTGCGCCCCTTCTTCCACATTCTTTCAACATAACGCTCACTACCAGGCTCATCGCTTTCAGAGGGACTCATTTGAGGTTCTTGGAAATATTCACAACTCCATTCAAAGAAGCCGCTACAGAGCGGTAACTCAATTGGACCAGATCTATTTCGCGAGGAGCCCCGAACAGCATACGGCTTTTTCCCGCTTCCGTATGGAATCGCAGTAACCGATTCACCAAATGAAAGTCTGCCATGGTTAAATGAAGACCCGTTGTGCCCAGTACTTCTATTATTTTGATCCCCGTGATGCTCAGATTGGGTTCCCAGCGCGTAGTTTTTCAAACTCGCTGCAAAAGACACCGATCTACGTAGAGTAGAGGCAAAACGGGATTCTGTAGGCGTCGAAGACGAAGACGGGGGAGAGTGGGCATCTTGTCCCCCAACAGAAACTGAACGAGTTCCGATAGTAGTTTCATTTGGCTTGTTCTGTGATACTGGGGTTGATACACCCGACGCAACTGCACTTCCATTTAAATGCTGGCCATTCAAAGACGTAGAACTTACTTTGGCCAGGGATGATGTAACATTAGATCGATAATGGTCATCTGACGATGAGGATGAGTAACGGACCAAATACGATTCGAGCTTCTTCACCTCATCGCTTAACATTGACTCCTTCAGTTCGCCCATGACGTAATCCACTACGTCGCTTGCATAGTCCGCGACCTCAGGATACGGGTCCACAGATAGAACAAGCAACACCTTCCAAACACTGGAGAATACTGTGCCATAAGCCGGTGAGTCTGTTCTAATGGCGTCCATATTGTTTGGATTGCGAATTCGAGCCACTTCTTCCTCCATAGCTGTAAAGGCTGCTACGAGAAAACAGTTGAGGTACTGCTTTACAAATCTTGAAAAGAATACAACAACTTCCTTTCGTACGATGCAAGATGCATCACTGGTCATGGTCAGAACTGATGTCGCAATGCTCACTTCACGTTGCTTTGTTTCGTCACTAATGTTTTTTGTGTCCCCATTGCCCAAATATGTGGATAATGCTACAATGCAAGAAGTTCTGACTTCAGGAACAGGATCCTCTAATAATTCGGCAACCTTTTCAATTGCATCCTCCCTTATGGCCATAAGTTTTGCGTCAGCATTGTTATTCCACAATTGAGATAGACACAAACAGGCCCATTGTCGAAGAAGAGGGCTCTCGGGCTCAGTAATATGTGTCAAGCATGCCCTAAATAGCTCAGTGTTGGTGCACAACTTCTGGCCCTGACGATAACCCTTCACAAACAAACTGATGACGAATGCACACATCGCCAAATGCTCACAGACATTATAATTGTTAGTAGCATGTCCCTCTTGAGGAACCAAAATGTGAATAAAATAAGCATAGCCGTTCTCCTTTACCAATTCTGCCTGAACACTGGACGAGTCTACTGCCATTATTCTAGCCCAAATAAAGACTAAAACAGGCTTCAGCTCCGGGGCCGGTGATTGTAACAATTTGAGCACGTAAGGAAAAATACCAATTGACAACGCCAAATGCACAGCCTTCGGTCCCAAGTCTAAATACTTGCTCAATAGGATGAGCGCTCGAAGTCTATGCAATTGCGACAGCAGGACTTGAAGAAGAACTGGAAGTTGCTCAGGAGGCTTGTCCAAATCATCTGATTTATACTTTAGCCAGTATTCGAATGCAGTTAACTGCTGTTCAAAAAAATGCGTGTGCTTGTACGTGTAGGGTTTCTCACCCCGTTCTGCTGCATGCAACAATGGCAATTGAACCAAGCAGTGATGGACTGCCATATCCCAAGCATCCCACATAGGATGATTATGCGTCTCCGGGAGCGCAGGTAACGACACCGGGTGGCAGTTATGCACCCTCATAATTCTTTCAGCCAACAAAAAGTTTCTAAACATGGCAGCAACCACCAAATCCTGACGGAACAAGCGTTTGAACAGCGCACCATCCATACTTGACCATGCAATTGTGTCAGTAATAGCCGTAAATATCCAGTTGAGTTCTCCAAGAGGTGTTCTTCTGTCGGAAATTCTTCCAGGAATTTTTAAATTATCATAGTCAACTTTCAACGGCGATTGCATGACAAACCATCGGATGGCAATTTCTATAGGTGAAGTAATGCAACAAGTGAAGAGATCAGCAGGTAGGTCAGGGTGCATGGGAAGCACTTCGTCAGATCTACACGATGCCAATAAGATGCAATTTTCATAAGCTTCAGCAGGATACGTCCCTTCCCTATGCCCATTTTCTTGACTTTCATCTCTCTTTCTCTTTTCAATGAACCGCTGGAAATTGTTCACAATATGTCCCGCGCCGTGGCTATCACATGCATATATACAGGGTGCGCCCAGCCAAGTCTGCAAATCATAAATCGACACTGGGATGTACTGTGTATAGCCTCTATTGAACACCCAAATTTCGCCGCTGGCAGTGGGCCGGGGAACACCGTGGCCATTATAATGGAACAAGATCCTCTCATCACGCGCATTTTTCCTTAGGTTTTGACAGAACTTTTTGATATCTTCCACATTTGGGTCTAAGGATTGCTTGTATTTCGTTCGCGTACTTAGAAGTTCATATTGCGATTGCAACTGCTTGCCAATTTGATCAATAGATTTCTTTGGGTCATTAATAGCCATAGGATCTATCCAAGCTTCTAGCTTCGCACAGGGGCGAGTTTTTATTACATCAGGTGGATCCACACCGATGTTCAAACACAACACAATTGCAGCAATCACCGTCCGTTGACGGTCTTTGATTCTCCATTCAGAGACCACTCTATCGGACTCTCTTGGTCGTGGATTACCAGACGTCTCATGTCTCTTATTCTCAAAATAAATGAAGAACACCTATTCATGTTAGCCACAAAGTTCAATTCAGGTTGTGAAATTAGATTTTACCTCAGCCAGAAAGCTCATATATTGTTCACTTTGGTATTCGGCAGCAAAACCATGTCGTATTGCTGTGTTGTACAATGAATCTTTGGTCTGATCTCTCACGATCTTGCTTTCTTCAACATCATACAAATCGCGAATTTCTTGAGCAGATCCAAAGGCAGGTACCTCTTCTTCATCGCTAGTAGAGGGTTCTCTTTGGTATTGCGGCTGCGGCAGCGTACTATCGGGCAGCCTTGTACTTAGCAACGAATCCCTGTCTTTCGGCACTGATCCCGCAATACTTGGTCCGTCTTTCATACTGTTGGTCGCGTTTATCGCTGGGTTCATTCTAGACAAACAACAATACGTATAAAATTATCCCAGCAAACTTCGAAAAACCTTTCCTCGGACGAAGTCACTCATTAAACTCCTCAGCGCTGAGATGCCAATGCCAAAACAGTTCTCAACGACTGGCTCGGGTCACCTTTGTACAATGCGTGAGGAGGTCCGTTCCCAGCGTTCATCCCCTAACCCGAACCCTTGCCCCGTATTGTACTGTCCGGCCCCACAAAAAGCCGTTTTTCAGCTTTTATGCCATATGGGCTGAGTTGCGATTTTGTGTGTTTTCTGCGCCTGTTTCGGCATTTCTCAGGATCATTAATCGGGGACCAAGATTGATAAAGCCCTGCTCAACTAGAATCCAAAATTAATTGAGCAAAAAGCTCGAACAGCGGCCTGCTTGGAAACGCAAAAAATATAGCCCATGACCCGCGTTAACCAATGCCTAAGGTACGTCTCTTCAGCTAGCGATGGGTACGTTGTCCAATTAAGCCAAATAAAACTCAGTCTATGCGTATATCCCTTGGACTTGAACGAAAATATTAGAATCTCCTCCATAGTTACTAGTACAAAGCGTATGTATGGGCAATTGTGCCCATTCTACAGTAGAACGGCTTCCTGAGAACATTGTTCACTGGCAAGTGAAGAATTGGACAGACTACAGCCACCCAGGTTTTATGGCTTTCGTCAGTAAAGCTTCAACAGTGTAAAGCCTGACGCACAACTGAGCAGCTAACGTAGCTTCCTACATGTCGTCGACGACAAGAACCGGTAAAGCTACTCGTATGTTGCTCGAGATGGCGGCTATTTCGTGGCCGAAAACAGCCGCACACCACTCCTAATGCGGAAAAGCGGGTAGTTTTATCTGATTCGATTACATAAGCAGGCTCCTGCCCGTCAACGGGATATCGGGCGGCAGCGGACGAAACCACATTTTCGACATCATCTGTACTAGCGGGCATGACAGAACAGGGCCATATTACGGCCGGGCAGAAGATGCTGTCTGCATGTTCTGGGTCGTTGCTAACGTCGGTAGTTGGTAAGTGCCTCAGTTGTCAATTTTCTATGGCTTTTCTGTGACAGGAAGCATGGTTGCTTTGGATCTTTACATTTTTCGTGGCCTAGAGAATGCTATGATCTGGTGTTTCTTGGCTAAAGAGGCTTTAGTTTCCGCTATATTTGGGCTGTCTCCAGAGTTTAGCATAAAGATCTAAACTGATGGCTCTTTGTTGCTGGAGATCACTAGTGAATAGCCAAGGGCGTCCGATGGCGAACGGTACAGAGGATAGCGCATGTGGCAAAATGGAGGAGCCAGCAGAGTAGTAAAAACTCATTACTAATGTCTTCCCTTTTTTGTTTTAGTGAATCCATTTGATGTGGTTAGAGTACGGTTACAACAGCAATCTGCATTTCCCTTGATGGCGGCCACAAAGGTAGCTAACAAGATGTATCCGGTAACCAACATCCCTTCTGGACTAGGGGTTACATCATGTTGCAAGGACATATTCTGGTTCCCAAGTACATTGGACTATTGTATCGCATCGGAATTCGAGGTCTGCGCGGTCAACGAGGCTAAAACTAGACGATTCGAAGGTACCATTGATGGCATTAAAAAGATAGCGCAATTTGAAGGCCTTAGTACATTGTGGAGGGGGTTAAGCTTGACTCTCTTAATGTCAATTCCTTCAAATGTTGTTTATTTTACAGGATATGAATACCTGCGAGACCATTCGCCTGTAAAGTCCGAAGTCATCAATCCACTGCTATGCGGTTCTCTAGCTCGAACCCTGTCGGCAACTGTGGTATCACCGATTGAATTGGCCAAAACACGACTACAGTCAGCTTCGTCAAAACATCGACAACAAAGCACTGCACCAAGTTCCGTGCCAAATCCTCGTGCCAAAAGCACACTAGCCCAGCCGGCACAATTATCGCCATTTAGAAGTGTGTTTAAGGGCATTGGAGAAATGGTGGCTCAAAAAGGAATTACCTCATTATGGAAGGGACTGGTACTCACCCTTTGGAGGGACGTTCCATTCTCCGGTATTTACTGGGCGAATGTCGAATTCATTAGACGTGAATTGAACAAGACACAATACTTTATGCATGCCGATAATACTTTCCTTGAGTCCTTTATAGCCGGTTCTGTTGCTGGCTCCATTGCTGCGCTCGTTACGACTCCGTTCGACGTTGGAAAAACTCGGCAGCAGATAGGTCACCATGCAGCCACCTCGTCGTCAATGGGTATGATGCCACTAATGTCCAACATTGTGAAAAATGAGGGCGTTTCTGCTCTATTTGTTGGCTCTGTCCCAAGGGTACTGAGAGTGGCACCTGCATGTGCTATAATGATCTCCTCTTACGAAATGGGCAAGAAGGTGTTTAGAAAATATAACAACCAAACTCTGGCGGCATAATACGTTGACCATATAGACCTGTACAGATAAACGATGCATGAGTTATTAGATTCAACCTTATAATTCAGGGAGCGGTAGAAAGGTTTCTGGCTTTCTGGATCTTTAGGTTTGACCTTTGGCTAGGAAAGACGGGGTTTTATCGTTGTTTGAGTAACTTTCGCAGAACCAAGAATTTGTATAAAGCTAACAGTCAGCAGGGTATATATCAGTAGTCTCTAGTGTTCAGCGAAGGAGAAGAACTAAAGTGATTATAAGCGGGATTATTAAAGTCAAGGATGTCGTTTTCTGGTTCATCTGTAATAGACTTGGATGGCTTTTTCTGTGGCTCTAATGGTAATGTCGGCGAGCAATGATTTGCAGAGGGCGTCTGTGATGCTTGCGAAAAGATATCGTCAAACTTGAGGCTGTTTCGTTTCCCGGACATCAGATTTGCTATTCGTTCATAACGATTGGAGTTTTCATTTTCTCTGGGTTGGCTAGAAACGATGTTTGTGCCGTCGTTTTCATTGTTCTCTTGATCAGAGAGGTAGCATGCATTATTTGTTTGTCGTGTTAGACTGTCTTCAAAAGTACTCAGAACACTAAGCACCTTTTCCGCATATGCTCTGTTCGTATCACACGATGCCGCCAACTGGTTAAAGAATATGTTGAGACACTGATTAAGTGTGGTGGCTGTTGAGTTCTGGAACTTAATATCGGTTGCTTTTGACTTGTCCTTCAAACTCCTACACGATCGCTCCAAAATTTCTACCTCAGAACGCGGGTAATTCTTGTATAACGAACGGTAATAAGTCTTTTCTGCATCTACTACTGCCTTGTGTGCCTTGTCACGAGCTTCCTCTTCTTTTTTGAGATCCACTAGTCGAGAGATTATTGCATGAATCTTTGGTGAAAAGTCGGATTCCATGGTCCTTTGGCCTATCGCTTGTTAGTTTAAATTGTCATGAGTAGAGACCGTTTGTTGATTGGCACCAAAGCTCCTGATAATGACAGGTATAGCGGGATAGCCAGACATGAGTTGAATTAGGGGACAGATTGGCTTTTTTGGACTGTGCTGTTAAGTACAAGTTAATGGCACAATGCAAAGGATTCTGCCTCAACTAACAAATTTGAGGCTTGCTTTTCTGGTACATGATGAGGTGTTCTGTAACGCTCCTTTCATATCCTCAGGTAGCAACGGGAAAATATGCATAACGCCGTACTTACCGTTTGCAACGTCGTTGATAATGTTGATGACTTCTCGGGTGCTGTCATCTCTAAGTTCTCCGGCCCAGGATTTGACAGCTGTGAGAGCATTTCTTCGTGCTTTTAAGGCTTGTTCTTGTGTTTTAATGGCGTACCTGAGAAGCTTTATAACGTCAGCCAGTCTCTTGACACGGTTGCCACTTTTTCTGTACCGTCCTATTCCAAGAGACAATGATAGCGAAAAAGAATGATTGGAAGCAGAAGAAGATACTCCACTAGACGACAATCCTGGAGAATATCCAGGAGTAGAGCTTTCCACATTGTCAGCGTTGTAAATCTCAAGAGACCACTTACTTACGACATTGATAGGGGTTTGGCCGAGCTATGATGGAGGCGAGTGTGCAAGGCGATTTACTAACTTTGTGTAAACAAACATAACCTTAAAGGCGACTCAGTCATGAGCCACAGGAGTCTAAAACACACTCTACAACCTGAATCATCCAGAGCAAGGCAGAAGTGAAATGTCGTAAGCTAAATGCTTACAAAAGAGTCTGACCGGACTCATTATACCTTGAGTAACCCGGGACAGATGGAGTGACAAATACTTGAATTAGCAACATAAGCATGAGACCAGGTAAGTGCTTACCTAAAATTGCAGCCAAATTACTAAATTTCAGTACTAAAAACGGTCAGTTGACATTGTTTAAATCGTTAACTAGGGATCTATTTCTTGTTATTCTTTGGAGATTCGTCAGGGAGTTGAAGGCCAGTGGTATCAGCAATGAACTGTCTGGTTTTATGGATGCCGTTCTCTAGACCCTGTTTTCCATCTTCTACAGCATTGTTAACACCCTTCACCATGGAATCAAACCCCTTTTCTGCCTGGATATGATAGTTGGCCAGGGTGGGCGCACGCTGCTCATACTTCCAAACCAAACTTCGAGTGTTTTGGAATGTGTTTGGTAAAAAGTAGGCAAATGCACCCACACCCAATGCAAGCGGTGTCAAACTTCTAACTAGGATATTTCGGTTACGAGCCAAAATTGATCCAGACAAAGAAGCGATCATGATGTAAATGGCACCAGGAAGCATGTCCTCCTTATCACTCTTCAGTTCAGCCACGGTGCTAGAAACATTTCGCTCAGCCTTCAAATACTTTTGTGCGGCCTTGTCCAAACCTTCTTTTCCAGCATCCATTTGTTTGATGACCCATTTTCGTGCCACACCCATACCCTTCTCGAGGCCGTCAAATGATCGGACCTTCACTCCACTAACAACTTTTGTGGTTTCCGGAGCGATACCGGGATCGTCTCCCTTGTCCACCTTTTCAACTGCCATACCAGCTGGAGCCGGCACTTCCTCATCGTCATTGTCGTAAATGGGCTTTCGTCGGCCACCATCAGCAAATGCCACTGGGACAGTGGCCAATGTGCCAACAACCATTCCACTGGTCGCGAAGCCGAACTACTACTTATTAGACACGAATGCAATTCTCCTTAAGAAATCAACATACCTTGAACAACGTGCCAAATCGTGCGCTCATTGATTTGTCTGGGTCCTCCAATTCTCCTTCGCACACCTCGGGTGACCCTTTTTCATTGGACTCTCCCAACTCCTCGGGCCGGGTAACTATTAAGCTTATATTATATTATAAGTTAACTTTGGCCATGATAGCCAATTCCATATTGAATTAGAATGCTATCGAGTATAAAAAGTTGGAGAGAAAGTAAAAAAACCGTGTGGCATTATGTCCTTCAACATTGTAGGGGTTCGAATGGCCAAACGACGATCGAGTTTATTTATAATAAAGATACTTGGACCTAAGCTGCTTGAACTCTGTGAGATCGGCTTGCCAACCGTCGACGATTTCATCGATGGACTTTCCGGCACGGATGGAATCCTCAATGTATGTGGAGCCAGAGAGATGCAAAAAGTTTGAATCGGTAAAGCCAAAGTGATCGGGATAGAGCTCATGGGCCTTGGACATGATTGCAAGGGTAGTTCGAAGAGGATCATACTCCTTTCGGTCGGTGATGTAAAGCTGAATACCGACAGCAGTTTGGTTTACAAATTTGCTGAACGTTGGCACGTAGTGAGATTCAGCAAACAAGACTCCGGGAAGTTTCAGCTTGTTCATTTCGTCTGCCATGTAGTAGTCCATCCATGGAGCACCGATAATTTCAAAAGGATGTGTAGTGCCTCGGCCCTCAGAAAGAGTAGTTCCCTCGAAGAGGCAGGTGCCGGCATAATTGAGCACACTGTCGAGGGTAGGGAGATTGATAGATGGCATGACATAAAGAAGGCCGGTGTCATCATAGTACATGTCTCGTTTCCAGCCCTTCATCCAAACAACTTCAAGGTTAGCCTTCTTTCCCTTGGTTTTCTCTGGAACGTAGTTGTCGTTGAACAGCTTGGCCAGCTCACCCACAGTCATACCATGCTGCGTAGGAATGGGGTATCTACCGACGAAAGAGCTGTAATTGCTCTTGAGAACAGGGCCATTGACCATTTCCCCATTCAACGGGTTGGGTCTGTCTAAGACGATCAATCTTTTGTCGGTACCTGCAATTCCCTCCATGGTGTCAGACATAGTCCAGACATAGGTGTAATAACGAGCCCCAACATCCTGGAGGTCAAACAGAATCGTGTCAACACCGGCCATGTCGAAAATTTCGTTAATTTCCTCGGAAGTATTGCCATAGATGCTATGGACAGGGATGCCAGTCTTTTCATCATCATAGGCGCCGTCAGACTCGCCAGCTTGCTGAGCACCTCTAAATCCCTGCTCCGGGGCGAAGATGGCTTTCAAATTGATCTCGTTCTTGTAGTTCTCGTGAATGAAATCGACGTCGTTGGTCAGGTTTGCGAGAACGCCAGTGGGATTCGAAATAATCCCCACATTTTTACCCCTGACTAGGTCCAGGTGCGATTCTAGGAACACCTGAATGCCCGGTTTCACTTTATGGGCTTCGCACACCCCAGCCACCAGAACGACTAAACAGAGAGCCACAATTGTCCTTAACATCTTTATACAGCCGCAATGATCTTCAAACAGTCATCCAACGGTATTTATATTCTCTTCTTCGTCGATCTCGAGCTGTAGGAGCCGGTGAGAATTCCGGAGCCATCGGCGATTTCCCCGGACCTCCCCGGCCAGCCTTTCACCGACGAGGAGCCTATTTAGTGTTTTGCTATGTCTTCTCCAGTAGAGGGGAATTGGCTTCATTCAGTAAGAAAGAGTTATATTCAGGGTTTATATAAGTCTCGGACTGGATCCAGAGAGTTTGCCCAAAAAAAATCAATGACCCCGTTTAGGTATGTTAGTATATGTAGGTAGCTAATGGCCCTCCAACTCCCTAGCTCTGAGAATTTCTATTTGCGCCTCGTCAGTTCGAAGGTACGTTTTGTTTCCTTTGATGAACCAAAATCCCAAGGAAACAACTAGCATTATACCAAACACGGCGATGGCGTAGTTCATATCGGATGGGGTTGGATGCATAGATCCGGGGAAGAAGAAGAAGACGGTAGTTATACAGCAATATATCAGACTAATCCAATTTATCACTGGACCAAACTTTCCAAGCTTAAACTCGCCAGGAGGAAGCGTGTCCCTTCCACAGAGTAGTAGGGTTAGGATAGGAATGGCATAGGAGATGGTCAATGCAATAGTGCTTACACTTAGAATGGCTTGTAAGACGGTTTCGGCAAACAAGTAGAGCACACCAATCAGAGATATCAGACCGCATTCCAGCCACAGTGCTCGGACTGGGGCCTGCCAATACTGGTCTATTCGTGAAAGGTAATTGCTCCAGGGGATTCCGCCGTCACGAGCGAATCCCCATGTGAGTCGAGAGGCAGAAGTCATAACACTGACGCCTTGTCCCATTCCGTTAAAGATAAACAGGGCCATGAGTACTGCGCCGCCTATGTTACCGATTGAGGTGGTTACCAGCTTCACAAACGGAAGACCAGTGGGTGTATCGAGAAGAGAATCGATATCCTGAATGCAAAATAGGCATACTACCATGAAAAGACCCCCGGACACGGCACCAAAAATCACCGCCAGATACAGGACCTTGGGAACGTTAACTCGAGGAGCAGGAATCTCCTCAACCATATGAATAACTGCATCAAACGCAGTTAAACCATAGGCGGCTTGAAGCAGGCCAGTGAACCAGACAACTCCATCTGGCCAGTCCGTTAGATTGATCCAATTTCCAAAAACAAACTTGGCCGACTGAAATGATAAGTCATCCTTCGTGCCCACAGCTATTAGCAGGGCCAACGAGAACACAACCATCAGAACTACGAACTGGACAGCCACCGTATTGTTGAACCAGGGTAAAACACGTTCATTCCGGCAACTAATACAGTTTACCACGGTGAACAAGACCGTGACACCGATATAGACAACAAACTCTAACCAGCCAGTCGTGGCTCCGGGCCAATTAGGATCAAATATCACCTTCATTTCGAGGAGCAAGTTGGTCATAAATGCATTTTGCGACGCCGTCAGTGTCCACCATCCAAACGTGTTGGTCCAAGCACAGATGTAGGATATGAACCTGCCCAACGGAGTTTTGTAAATACGGTGAACCCAGTAAGCCTGGCCCAGTGCTGTAGGCATGGCACTGCACATCTCACCGAGGGACAGGGCGACACAGATATTGCAGAACAGCACAAGAGCCAGCCCCCAAAGAATAGCTATGGATCCTCCGTTTGACAGGCCCGAGTCCAAATCCTGAGCAAAAACTGTCCACGTACCCAGGACACAAAACGCCAGCGACAGCATGCTCCACATGTTGAACTTTCGGCTCAATTCTGGAGCATGGCCAAGATCTGCCAAATCCAATGCATCTTGTACCACCTGCTGCGTTGGCTTAAGGTCGTGTTCAATACTGTGCTTTTCCATTGCTTCTCTTGTTCCATTAATCCTTTGGACTCTCTGTATTTAAAACCGGACCCTTGAAATGCGGAGAGTTCTTATCTCTGCTTGGACCTTCCTAATTTGTTCGGTTTTTGCCGCATTCCCTATCATGGATCGACGTCCCCGCATTTGACCTCCGCGATGGTTTCATTCGTGAATTATTTCTTTCTCGATACAAATGACGTATTTCTTGTATTCTGAGACGTTGGCTTAGGCTATTGAGCGTTTGTTTTGTGCCCGAGCGAGCGTGTGGGTTGTCTTTTGTGTTTTGGTGTTACCAGTCCTGTACTTCAATGGATAGAGCAACACTATTAGTTTAATCATTCCTTAGATATTGCTCTATACATATCGTTCGAGCAGACGTTCTGACAACTATTAATCCCCAGAAGAAGAATATACAACAAGACCCAAGTCTCCCTTGCATGTGTTTTCCTCCGATCACTTGCGAAAGGATGAACAGATTTCATCAGAATCGAAGGGTTTGAATAATACAAACTGAATTAAATAGAGAGGTAAAAACTGGCCAGTAACTATTATTGTCTACAGTAACGAAAACTTAGTTCCCTAAGGACTACTAATTTAACAGGAAGCTTTTTTTTGGAAGTTCAGGGCATGAATTATATTATTCCATATCTGTAAAAACCGTATAGTTCCTGACGGCATCTCTATTCAAGGCAATAATGCAAATAGATTGTATAGCAAATTGCGAAAGCCATCTAATGTAGTGTCAAAAATCAGTAAAGAATGGTTCCAGCTATTGCTGAAATAAAACTGCACAACATAGAATGTGAAATGGGGGGAGGGAAATTTACAGATTTACGTCAGAATTCCTTACTGAACAATTGTCTGCATAACTATGACATTCGAGGAATAAATGTGACAGGAGCATTAATGATTCAACCGACTATTGTTTCCGACCATTGCTGTCCCATCTTCCAATGAAATATCGGTACTGTCCAATATCAACAGAGCACTATCGATTACACCTTCCCTTTTCAGTAAGCAGGCGGTAAACTCTGCATTACTAAATAAGCCCCTGCCCGCCCTGTAGAAGTTCTACAGCCAGCTTCCTTCGGTCCGACAACCGAACCGTCGGGTCAGTAGCTGTCAATTGCCAGCTGTCCGGAGAGCTTCCCAGCTATGTGGGTTGTCTTAGGAAGAGCAGAGAGTTACTAGTGAGGGTTTCGGTCAAGATGGTGTCTGCGGTAACCATAGATATTTCGCTGGTGTAAATCAGAAGAGCCGTGGTAAACAATTCACTGGGAGAACACTGGCGGGGACGAGCACACATTATTATTCAATCCGGTTTTACGAGGTAGAATAATCGCTGTAGTACTTATGTCCTTTAAGCACGCTTTCCCACAAATAACAGAACATAATATATAGCAGAATTTTAACAATCTAGGGCAACTATTATATAATTTAGCTGTAGAGGTCATCGTCTTCACCTTCACCTCCGAGAGCAGCGCCGCCACCGTTGTCGGCACCACCACTAGCGCCATCGCCACCAAATCGGAAGTTTAGAGTTCCGCGAGAGGATTGGATTTGCTGAGAGTAGGCCTCATATCTGCGCAACTCAGCATCGCTGACAGACTTGGAGGCAGTCTTCATGGCCTCTTCAAAGTGCTGACGAGTGATGTATGGAACAGGGTCCTCCATGGCCACATCTTCCTCACCGGCCTCTTCAGCAGCCTTTTCAGCACTAATAGTGGCTTCAATGCTGTCCTTAATTGCATACTTGGCAGCTCGCTGAACAATGTAAGACAAGTCGGCACCAGAGAAGCCCTGAGTGATCTTGGCAATCTCCTGCAATTCCAAGCCTGGCTCCAATGGAGTCTTTCGCAATTGCGCGTTGAGGATGGAAAGTCGGCCAGCTTCATCTGGAAGAGGGACGTAGATCAACTGGTCAAGTCTACCTGGACGCAGGAGCGCAGGATCAATTTGGTCTGGTCTGTTGGTGGCACCAATGACAAACACGTTCTTCTTTGCGTTCATACCGTCCATTTCGGTCAACAGCTGGTTAACAACTCTGTCGGAAGCTCCACCAGCATCACCGACAGAGCCACCACGAGACTTAGCAATGGAGTCCAACTCATCGAGGAAAACAACACATGGTGCAGCAGCACGAGCCTTGTCAAAGATGTCTCGAATGTTGGACTCGGATTCACCGAACCACATGGAGAGAAGCTCTGGTCCCTTGACGGAAATAAAGTTGGCAGAAACCTCGGTGGCAACAGCCTTAGCCAAAAGAGTCTTACCGGTACCTGGTGGACCATAGAACAGAACACCCTTAGTAGGCGAGAGACCAAACTTGGTGTACATTTCTGGATGCAGCACAGGGTATTCGACAGTCTCCTTGAGCTCCTGCTTGATCTTGTCCAAACCACCAATGTCTTCCCAGGTGACGTTAACAGACTGAACAACGGTTTCACGCAGGGCAGATGGGTTGGAAATACCAAGGGCAAATCGGAAGTTCTCCATGGTGACACCCAAAGAATCCAACACCTCGGCATCGATCGTCTCCTCCTCCAGATCGATGAGGTCCATCTTCTCACGAATTTGTTGCATGGCTGCTTCAGAGCAGAGAGATGCAATATCGGAACCGACATAACCATGCGTCTCAGCTGCAATGGTTTCTAGATCCACGTCATCGGCAAGTTTCATGTTCTTTGTGTGGATTCTAAGAATCTCCAGACGACCGGTAGGATCTGGGATACCAATGTCCACCTCTCTATCGAAACGGCCGAATCGACGGAGTGCAGGGTCGATGGAGTTTGGTCTATTAGTTGCGGCAATAACGACGACGTTAGATCGTGCCTTCATACCATCCATCAACGTCAGAAGCTGAGACACCACCCTGCGCTCAACTTCACCGTTGGTCTTTTCACGCTTTGGAGCAATGGAATCAATTTCATCAATAAACACAATAGCAGGAGCGTTCTTCTCAGCCTCCTCAAACGCCTTTCGCAGATTAGATTCGGATTCACCGGCCATCTTAGACATGATCTCAGGTCCATTGATCAGGAAAAAGAAGGCGCCAGTCTCGTTTGCCACGGCACGGGCCATCAGGGTCTTACCAGTACCTGGAGGACCATACATGAGAATGCCTCGTGGTGGTTTGATACCGATAGACTTGAACAGTTGTGGGTGGCGAAGTGGCAATTCAACCAACTCCCTAACCTGGGCCATTTGCTTTCTGCATCCTCCAATGTCGTCATAGCCAACCTCATTGAGATTGTTTTCCTCGTCCTCGCGGTTGATTGGTTCACCCTCGCAGTGGATGATTGTGTCTTGAGCAACAATGGCGTAATCAGAAGGGTCGACTTCAACAACCTTGAAATCAACCTGGCGCATACCACCACGGACAGAAAACATGTCTCCCTTTCTCACAGGACGATAAGCCTCGACGAAGTATGGCTTGAGATAGACGTCGAAAAGAGAACCAGTAAGACCCTCGACAGTATCGGCAATTGGCAAACAGGAGATGCGCTTTGCGTATTTGATGTCTGGACAAGGATGCACAGTGATGACATCGCCCAAACGAACCCTCAGGTTGTTACGAACAACTCTGTTGATGCGGGCCATGCCGTCCTCGAGCTCTTCATCAGCCAGGACAATGAGAACCGTGTCCTTTCGCTTCTTACCTTTCACAAGGACCGTGTCACCTCTGAAAAGCTGCAGCGTGTCCATTGTGTTGGGGGAAAGCGATATGACAGAGTTGTCATCATTGACGGCATCCTCAACGACAAGAGAGTTCTCCTTCTTCTTGCGTCTGAGAATGGCAGTTGCCGTCGCATCCTCCTTGTTGGCATTGTCTTGGCCCGAGGCATCGATCAACGACGCCTTATGATGTTTCTTAGAATCCTCTTCCGACATTATCTTGTGGATGTTATGTTGTTAACAAGAAGATGTTAAGAGGTGTAGTGGTGATGTACGGTCTTGTTGTGTGGTGGCAAACCCAGCCCGGGTACCCCATTCACTCGCAGATTCACGAATATTCGATCCTTGGGAGCGGCGCTCCGCTCCGGCATTCCGAAAAACATCATCTTATCAGTCTGGGTCAAAGAAACAACGTATCCATTTTTCTGTATTTATTTGTAACTACTTGGCGTTTGTTAGTGTGTACGGGAGATTTTACGAAGTAGAATTTACTAATTGACCTAATACATCCTCGGGCGTGCTCTTTGGAGGTGCAAGTTCCAAAACTTCTTTGCTCGTAGTATCAGCTCCACACTTTCCTTCCCACGCCGTCTCTGGTGCGTGTTTGATTGACAGGATAAGATTCCTCGGGTCTCCACTGCTCGGGTCATGCATAGAATCGACAAAAGACATGTCTTTATACACTACGTCGTGGACCCGAGTTCCAATGTATTTCTCCACCAACTCAACAATCTGACTGCCAGTGATATCTTTTGGCCCGTTCAAGACATACTTGGCTCTGTCATGTGGAGTATAATCTTCTTGGGCAAGGAGATGAGCTGCAATTCTTCCAACGTCTTCCGCAGCAATTATTCCAACAGGTGCATCTTTTGCGGCCATCAACAACAGCGGACCAGGCTGGTTTCCCGTTTTGCGAGTCTGGCGGATGAATTCAGCCGCAGGGGCAAGGTAAAATGTAGAGAATACATTTGGTTGGAGAGATGTCCAATGTAGTTTTTCGAATTCTGGTGAGCTTAGTAGGGCTTCGATTGCCCAATGATTGCGTGGATAATATGCAGGATAGTCTGGTCTTACATTTGGTGCTGTTGTGGAGATTCGAACAACATATTTGACGCCAGCTTGCAACGCAGCTACGAGGAAGCTGGACTCTTTGGCAAATTGAGCTGGTTCAACTGGTGAAGCCATGAAAGCTCTCTCTACTTCATGGTCACGGAGCCATTGAGCATCGATTTCAGCCCAATTCTGTTCGACCACTTCAACTCCTGAGATTTGTGCTAGACTTTTTGCAGCTGGATTGCTCATTGACCGCGTGAGTGCAATAATCCGATACGACCTATTTCCTAGCAGCTTAGGGAGGGTCTCAACCAAATTCCGTCCAGTGTTTCCAGTTGCACCAGCGATGAGAATAGTGGGGGACATTGTTGTTTTATTAATTGAGTAGACCAATTGAGGATGGTAGTTTATGGGCGAACCAGAGTTCTTTTATACCGATGTTTTGATAAGAGTCGGAACGGGAACATGATTTCCCGATTAGTAATAGATTTCGCGCACGCGCGAGCTTCCGCTTATTAATCCCTTCCTGACATATAATTAAGTACAGGGCGACGTCCGGTTCCTAACAACATTTTTCCAACTGCACACATAAACGTTTCAAAATTTTTCATTTGACATATTGGCTCCTTTCTCGTGTACAGAAAATATCCTGGCTAACTATTATTAAAGATGCTCAATTTATTTGAACTTAGAGGACTTCTGCTTGTTCCTTTCTAACGGTCATGGATTACTTTTATATACTCAATTGGCCCAGAATCAGAGCAGGCAGTACTTTGACAGATGCACATAATAAAATTCCATCAGCTTCCACGCTCGCGTGTTATAGCAGGCCCTGTTTCTTGAGACTAGAGGACAGTTAGTAGATGATATCAACCACAAGTCAATGTATACATACTCATTGTAAACTTTTGCAGACATGACGTTCCCTTCTTCGTCTTCCATTTCTACTGTGTTTTCTTTTCTTCCTTCTTGCAGTCTTTCGTCACGTCTGATTTTGTCCCACACTAAATGAAATCAGTACTCAATGCACAAACTCGAAAAGTACCTGTACTTACGGGCTACTGCGTCTTTAATGCTGGTAATATTTTTGAACATAATGCTGGGCTTAATTCCAAGACATTTGAGACCATGACTATGACGAGCCTCCATAAAGTGCTTCTCAAAAGCCTTTCGACCCATATAGATATGGTTTCCGCAAATCTCGCAAGGGAACTCAATACCCAGTCCATTAAGCTTCCATAGCCAATAGGGAATCGGTTTCCCATCCCATCCGAGGGGGAGCTTTAGTGGATTATACACCACATCGTCATCGTCATCTTCTCCATCGCCATTTAGGTTTTGTTCTGTGTCAGAATCCACCTCACCATTGCCAATTACTTCAGACTCCAAAGTCTCAGCCTCCAATTGACGTTCTCTATCTGTCAGGGCCTGCTTTCGTTCTACATTGGCCTGTGTTTCAGATATCTGCTTTGATAAATGTTCAGCCAAGTTAGAAATACAGTATTCATGGTAAGCCGTTGTTCTCAGCTTAACATCCTCATCCGCCGGTCCGGATGCTACTTTGGCATTTTTCTTGTGTTTGTTTCCACTCAAGTGACCTTTGTAAACTGCTTCATTCTTGAAAGATTTGGCACACGCAGCACACCACACAGTGCCATCAGCTGCAACTTGCCCGTCATTAGAGGAGCCGTTAGTACTAGCCTCATTATCCTGTTGAATTGGGAGCGATTTACTCTTCCACGAGGACTCAAATTCATTGTCAATTATGCGAATAGTATTTTCCGGGCCTTCTAACGGGTGAGTGCGCTTGAGAAATGAAACCATGTAATTGTGCAAATCAGCAATATATGAAAAATAATCAGGATCCCGCAGTCTTGATGGCCGATATATACTACTATCACGAAAGTCGGCAAACTTGTCCAAATACTGCAAATAGGTGAAAGTACGATTAAGAAATTTCAAATTTAAAAACCGTTCGTGCAACCCAATCAGATCCATGAATCTACCATAGAACTCTTCTCCAGAAAACATTGAATCGACATTTAAATCCACCGCAAACGTGCTCAGCAATCGTTCACCCGGCAAGTGACTCTGTTCATTTTCTTCGTCCTCGCGCAAAATTCCCAGCTCTCTCTCCTCTCGTATGCGATCCTTATTCATTTTAAACAGTAATTCCTGATTCTCTACTCCTTTATTCGGGTATCGTCGATGAAAGTCGCGTATCATCGCTACCTGTCGCTGAAACTGGTCATATGTCAAATCGTCCACCTCCTTTTCCCGCACTTTCGCAGGGTTAGTCTCATCCATGTCGCTTGATACCTGGTCATATGTCCGCTTCAAGTATCTACATTGATCCTCATATCGATCCAACAATTTTGCCACTTCATGTTGATGGATCAAGTTATCTCTCAACGGCCGCTTCTTTTTCCCATGCAGCGCGCTAGAGCTGTCTAAAGAATGCGTAGCCGGAAGTATCCATGGATTATACAGGATCCTTTCGCTGATTGCCTGCTCAATTCGCTCAAGTTCCTCCAGCGCAGATCGCTGTGTTTCCAGCACAGAGCTGCTCATCCTCGCGGTTGTTCGGCCTCCATCATTCCCATTTTTCTTCCCAGACGTGACTTGAGATGGAAGTGGTGTCACGTGATCCCGGGGGAAGGGTTTTTCTTTTTTTTTTTTTGTTCTAGGAAAAGTGGCATCAATTGAGGAATAATAAGCCTAATATGTATTCTGCTAGCTCGGAGGCTACGATGGGGGGAAATAAATAAGGTACCATAGGGCAGCAGGGTGCGGAAATATGGGTCTGTAGGGAGCGAGAAGTTTGGCGTAATCTGAGCCGCACGAAGAATAATTTTTCAAGATAACGGGGAGAGACATGGGACATAATATATCTTCTTCACATTGAAATGACTTTTAGCGAACTTGGGATAGCAAAATGGCTTGAAGAGGCGCTGAATAGTATGGCCATCTATAGTCCCTCGGCTATTCAGAAGGCATGTATCCCTGCCATTTTGGAGGGAAGGGATTGCATAGGAGGAGCCAAAACTGGTTCTGGTAAGACGATAGCATTTGCAGGGCCAATGTTGACACAATGGTCGAAGGACCCGTATGGTATTTGTGGGTTAGTTTTGACTCCTACCCGAGAACTGGCATTGCAAATTGCCGAACAGTTTTCTGCATTGGGGGCGACGATGGATATACGGACTGCTGTGGTGGTCGGAGGTGTTGATATGATTACGCAAGCATTAGAATTACAACGAAAACCTCATTTTGTCATTGCTACGCCGGGAAGACTGGCGGATCATATTAGAAGTAGTGGTGAGGAGGCGATTTCAGGGTTTAGAAGAGTCAAGTACCTTGTGTTGGATGAAGCAGATAGATTGCTGAGTCCTGGTTTTGCAGATGAGCTAGGACAGTGTTTTAGTGTATTGCCTGATTCGACGGATAGGCAAACTATGTTGTTCACGGCCACGATGACCGCAGAAGTGCGAGCACTGCAGGATCAGCCTCCGAAGGAGGGCAAAAAGCCGGTATTTATTCACGAAGTGGCTGTGGATTCAGTGGCCATTCCATCGACCTTAAAACAGACTTATCTTTTTATCCCATCGACAGTCAAGGAAGCATACTTATACAACTTGCTAACTAATGAAGAAAATGCAAAAAAGTCTGTGATTGTATTTGCCAACCGAACACGAACTGCAGAAACATTAAGAAGGATGCTTCAATTGTTAGAAGTTAGAACCACGTCGCTGCACTCGGAAATGCCCCAAACGGAAAGAATAAATGCCTTGGGGCGATTTCGAGCCGAGGTGGCTCGAGTGCTCGTCGCGACTGATGTGGCAAGTAGAGGTTTAGACATTCCGGTGGTGGAAATGGTGGTGAACTTCGACATACCTGCAGACGCAGATGACTATGTCCATCGAGTGGGTAGAACTGCTCGTGCTGGGCGTGAGGGAGAATCCGTTTCCCTGGTGTCGCAAAGCGATATCACTCGAATCCACAACATTGAGGAGCGAGCCGGCTGCAAACTAGAAGAGAACACGCAAATCACTGAAAACACTGTCATTAAGCATGCGTTGAAAGATGCCACCACTGCCAGGCGTCAGGCAATTATGGAAATGGATAAGGAGAATTTTGGCGAACGTAAGGAGAAACTCAAGAAGAAGCGTCTACAGCGCGATAATCTCCAGCATGCCAAAAAGAAGAAGAAGACTAAATAGAGCTAATGTATATTCCTTTTTTTTTTCTTTTTTTTTTGCCTGTCTTATACCTTCGAATCCACGGAGATAAACGGAGATGGTGTATGTGTCCCAAATCGCGCATCTTTTTCCGCCTGGTCCTACTAGTCAGACAAGAACAATGCTGGTGAACAGACGAACAGAAGCTCTTTTGAGGGCCGTCCCGCGTGGCGTTCTCTATAGATCTTTCAGCACTACGAGGCCAACTCTACAGCAGACTCAGAAGCCGAAAAAGGAGGAAGAACATGATTTCGTTCAAGGTGTGCGCGATCCCGGGACTGAACGACATGGTTACGATCCTTTGAAACCACGAAAGCCGTTGAGCAGAATTGCACTAGGGAGTGAGAGCAAAAACATTGACCATGGAAAAGGTAAGCGACAGGCAGCTCAGGGATTTTTCAACTGGAAGTCGGCGTTACTATTCCTCGGTACCGGTGGCGCTCTCACCTACTACTTTGTTCAAGAAAAGAAACGTATTGATGCGCAGCGTGAGTCTGAGGCTCATAAGGGCATTGGTAAGCCAAAGGTTGGCGGTCCTTTCAATTTGGTGGATCAAGAGGGGAAGCCGTTTTCGGATCAAGACCTCTTGGGAAAGTGGTCTCTCATTTACTTTGGCTTTTCCATGTGCCCAGATATTTGTCCAGATGAACTGGACAAAATGTCTGAAATGCTAGACGCTATTAATACGCCCGGTAACAAGATCCTGACCCCGGTCTTTATTACCTGTGACCCTCATCGGGATAGCCCAGAAGTACTCAAACGATACCTTGACGAATTTCACCCCGACATCATTGGTCTGACCGGTTCATATGACGAAATCAAACAGACTTGTAAGAACTACAGAGTATACTTCTCGACTCCACCTGATCTAAAACCGGGTCAGGACTATCTCGTTGACCACTCAATCTTCTTTTACTTGATGGATCCTGAGGGCAAGTTCGTCGATGCACTTGGACGCAATTACACGGCTGAGGAAGCCACCAGTATTGTCAAGTCTCACATGCAAGAGTGGCGTCCAGCTGCCGAAAGACAGCAAGAGGGTGACAAGAAGAAGAGTTTTCTCGAGCGTCTCATTACATAAGCAATGCACTATATTCTTGTACATAGTTTTTAATTACTACAAAGTTCATCTGAGGATTGTTGCAATTTTGTGAATTCGGAGTTGTAGTATGGTTGTTGCTGGATAGTGCTGCATAATGGTTCTTATTCAGCGCTTGTATAGGAATATATCACCGTGTCTACTAATGTATGATATTCAGATACTGCGTATGGCCAACGGTCCAATTGCGATTTAGGATCAGATTATAACATTAAAAGAATCAAAGTCTATATCATATAACCCAGTTCGTACGGGAACGTGCTCAAAGAATCAGAAACATCCTTTATCTGAAGTAAAACAAATGATACGCAGTAAAATAAATACAATATGGGCGTGACGACTCCACATTAGCAATCCTTATGGCCAACAATTCTGTATTAATGGGGAAGAACTGTGCTAAGTATAATATCTTATGGATATGCTCGGCTGTCCTTTCTAGCCTCGAAGGTTCTGTCAAAATTCCTTCCAAAAATTATCCCTACCTAACTGGAGGGACGGTGGAGTAGAAGTAGAAGTTGTAATGTTGTGCGGTCGTAGGCTAACCTCATATACTTACATGCTCGAGATCAACCTTAAGACCATTTAATCTCGAGGTCATCCTCTGCGCTGTTTACCAACCTCGAGACCATGGTAATAACCAGCCCAATACCAAGCCATGGCAAGCTGTTTGACGCCGTCGTCAAGAGAATCTAGTGAGATTACAGGGCCCTGCTGCGTCGAAGCTGAATCTTCATCCACAGCTTTGGCTCCAGCCATTTCTACTTCTTCGTTTTCCTCTTCATTATCATCTTCATCTTCTCCAACTTCCTCTCCTACTGACCCCCTTTCTCCATCTTCCCTTAGCTCTTCAGACTCGATGGCATCCACAGCATCTCCAGAGTGTGCCATTGACTCTTGCCCCTGGGCCTCCAATGAATGATACTTTTTATACTCTGCCAGGGACGCTTCCCAATGCTTAATTAAAGCAGTATCGTCCCATGCATCCTGGTCAGTAATGTTCACTTCCTGCTTTACACCGTCCATTACCAGTCTTTCATGAACTTCAGATCATAGAGCGCGCTTTCGCGCCTTTTCATCGGCTGAATTTCACATGTCCTGACCTTGAAATTAAACAACTATATAATCCTCTTTGCAGCTGTGTATTTGTTTTTTATTCGATCAATTCTATAATATGATATACTTGGTCCAATTGTGGTCGTTGCACTACAGATCTTTCGGCTCGTTTTTCAAGGTTATCACGTGACTTACCTCGGCTGAAGTACGGGCTTCCTCAGGGTGGTGGCCCCACACGTATAAGTACAGATTAGGGAGCTGGTGTAGCAAGCTTATCAAGTTGCTGAGATAAGGACAGAATGGAAGCACCAAAGACGGCATTGATTACGGGATGCTCTTCAGGGATTGGAAAAGAGCTTGCAAAGGAGTTTAAGGCAAGAGGCTGGGAGGTTTTTGCTGGAGCCCGTAGAGTCGAAATGATGGACGACCTGGCCAAGCTCGGAATCAACGTAATTGGGATAGACGTGACGGATCAGGAGTCAATTGATGCTGCCAAGTTGTTGGTTAGTGAAAAGACTAGAGGCAAACTCGATTTGTTGTTCAACAACGCAGGTCAGTCGTGTACCTTCCCTGCTGCTGACCTTGAGATAAGTGATGCTCAAAAATGCTATGACGTTAATGTTTTTGGCGTTATGAGGATGGTCAAGACGTTTTTGCCACTATTGATTGCTACCAAGGGTACAATTGTCAATACTGGATCCATTGCAGGGATTTTGCAGGTGCCGTTCTCCACAGTTTATTCCAGCTCGAAGGCGGCTCTGCATCAATATGCCAACGGGCTCCGCTTGGAATTGGCCCCCTTTGGAGTTAAGGTGGTAACGACACTAACTGCTGCAGTTAAGACTGATATTGCAGACACACGGGGATTACCTGAAGGATCATTGTATGAGCCGATTGAAGAGGGTGTTGCTGCACGAAGAGCTTTTGCGGCGAACAACAACCCCATGTCTGCTGACGTTTATGCCAGAAGAGTGGTGGACCGGCTTCTGAAGAAACCTGTAAAGCCATTCTTCTGGGAGGGTAATAACTGGTTCAAAATCTGGTTTGCTCTCACTTTTCTTCCGAGAAAACTCCTGGATTACATACTCATGAGGCGTTTCAAACTTCTCGAGCTCCTCTCAAGACTTACCCAAGCCAAGAAAACTGCGTAGATGCATTTAAAAGTGTACCAAACCAGCTTGATTAGTTACTCAGCCTCCACGGCAGCCCCTGGTGCTGACACGCAGAAGAATATGCGAAAACAGACCTTAGTTATTTAATATACATCTATGTCATTATTTGAGCTTCTTCTTCTGCTTATTTATATGGTTCCGGAGGACCTTTTGCTTGTCTCGCAGACTGCGTTTGGCCTTACCCTGGACATCCTTTTTATGGATCATCATCATAAAGTTCTTCTTGCGAGCCTTTTCACGGTTGGTTGTGGAATGAGCCTTTTGAGCAAGCTTCTCGCCCTTCTTTGACTTGAACTCCCGGCCTTCTTTACCTTCCTTGGCACGTGCGATTCTCTCTTCTCGGAGTTCCTTGTACTTAACAGGACCAACCAAACTATCCGCGTCAACTTGCTCCTCGTGCTTGGATGTCTTCTTCTTGCCCATAGTCTTGTCAACCTCTGCCTTGGCACGCAGTTCATTTAATTTGGCGAAATCTGCAGGTGTAATGACATTTGACGATGCATATTTGTACCAATCCTCCGAGGCATCAGCGTCAGTCTTTGTCTTCTTGGCCTCATTACCTTCATCATCTTTATCCTTTTCGTTATCATCATCGGAGTCGGAGATTTCATATTCTTTGTCAGATTCCACGTTGATCCAGCCATCCTCACTATCACTATCACTATCACTATCCAGAGATTCAACTTCCCAACCATCTTCATCAGTGTTTTCGCCGTTTTCTTCAATGCCTTGTTCTTCCTTCCATTGCTTGAGCAGCCCAAGCCCCTCAATTCCCTGGATGGAGCTGTCCTGACCATAGCGGGGGCCAACACTTTCTTTGCCCACTTCCTTCATGTTCATTGTAGCTGCCTTTCCTCGTTCCTTGGCTGGAAGCATAGAAGGATCCACTTCTCTAAACAAAGTGATCAGACTTCTGGCTGCCATAGTCACTGCCTTGGACTTGGAGCCTTTGTATTCTATTAAATCGGACAAGAGTTCCTTGTTCATGGCCAATGGGGCTCGACTGACAATCTCACGAATACTGTTCAAACCAGCAGATGCAACTTCGGCTGCCACGCCATCACTAACAAAGTCCATGGCAATTTTCTTGACAACAGGCTCTATGTATTCGGGGGGTACCAAGTCATGCGACGCCTGAGCTGCTGCTGCCAACAGTTGTGTCACGTCTCTAGTCTTGGGCTTTAGATCGCTGGCGATGTAACTGTAGAGTTTCAGCAACGTTAGCTTGTGAGTGCCTACCAATCTAGAGATCAGGTTTATGATCATAATTTTCTGTTCCCACGGCAATTTAGCCTTTTTGATCTCACCATCTCTATTTTGGCCGTTGTCCCGAACCAGATGGGTATTGAACAGAGATTCGGCAAAAGTTTGAGGGTCTTTTAACAGATGGATGGCAGAGAAGTTGAGATATGTTGCTGAGTGATGGGGAGCTTCTCTCTTTTTCTTTGCAGCACGAATAGCTGCTTCAACTTTCTTGTCACGCTTATTACTCTTTTTATTAATCTGCGCCTGATGCTTGATTGCTGAAACGTCAAACTCATCCTCGTCATCAGATGCATTTTGTGCATCTTCTCGTTCCTTGTCACCACCCAAGAAGAATCGTACCGCAGAAACCACAACCTTGCTCTGGCTACTGACGGCCGAAGTGGCCATAATTTCCACGGTCCGCGAGTCATCCCAGATACCTCTACGCCATAATTCACGGGTGATCTTTGTGGCCCACAAACCCTTTTCTGGCGTGTTGGCCAAAAGCGTAAACAACAATGCCTGCACTTTTCGATTCAGTTTCTGATTCTTTGCACCTTGGTTCTCCGTCTTTAACAATGAAATCAATGCACTGTAGATCTGTGATCGTAGTCCCTTGGAGTCAGTGGTCGTCAGAATTGGGAATAAAACTTCAACCAGGTAATCAGCAGTGACCACTTTTTTATTCCTAAGCATAACCAGGGATTGGACGATTTTCTCCTTCAGCAACGCTGGAAGTTCATTGTGGTTGCTCTTCAGTAGCTCTGCCAACTCTGCAGGGAACTCTTTGGTATCCTCCGGATAACAGGTACACATTTGAGCTACAAATCCAATCATATCGGCAAATTCCTCTTCATTATCTGTGGACGTAGGGTTGTGTGCATATAGATTGCGCAACGAGTTATAATGTTCCTTTTGCAGCTTGAATTCCTCGCGGTAAGACCTGATTTGATTAGCATTTGGGGGTTTCACAGACCTAAGGCACAAGATATGAAAAGATGCCTGTGCCTAGAGCACGATACAACTTACTTAGGATCCCGCTTGATGAGATTCTGTAAAAGCGCAACATTAGTCGGCAAAACTGACGCTCTCTTCCGCTTGCCCATTTTGTTTGTTATCAAATGATATCGGGGGGAAGAAAAAGATTTTGTCCGGCTATCGTGCGGCGTGGAAAATTTCACTTCACCTAACCCTATGGTTGAGGAGCGATTGTGAAAAGCGAAGCAAGAAAAAGAAGGGACAAAGAAGCACAACGTTTATTGTAGTTAGGGTATATATGCAATTATCGTCAAGAGATGATCATAAATAATAATAGTGTACAGGGATCAACACCAGAAGTGGTAGATTCTATAAAGCCAGCCTCTTGAGCGAATATATTCCTTTTCTTCGGCAATTTCCTGTTCAAGAGCAGCGATGTCGATTTGACGAGCACCAGTGTCGAGATCCATGTCCTTTGCACGAACGAATGGGGGACGGTACCAGATCTTGTAGCCAATATAACAAACAATGACGATTGGGGCAGCGAGGTAGATTTCGAAAAAGGCCTCGGCGGATGGGCTCTCTCCGATAGGGAAAAGGGCGGTCCAGAACTGTGCAATCAGGACGAGCATGTTAAGGCAGAAGCCATAAATGGAACCAATGTAACCCACACCTGACTTGAACATCAGCTCACGGGTAGATCGGCCCTGGCGTTTGAGGCCGGCCCGGAAGCGCAAATGGCAGAAGCAGACGGATGCCCAAGTGAAGATGGAGGACAGACCAGAGATTGCTAGGAGCCAGTTGAAGACGTCTTCTTGTTTGTCGGAAGCGCAAACAAAGCAGATGAGGCCGAAGAGGGAGGTGATGATGATTCCGGTCAGTGGACGGCCGGCTCTGTCAATGTATCCGAAAATTCGTGGGGCTTGTCTCTGGGCACCTAGAGCAGCGATAGTTCTGGATGAAGCGTACACGGACGAGTTACCGACCGACAGCACGGAAATGAGGACGACGACGTTAAAGACGGATGGGAGTCCGCTGATTCCAGCACGCTTAATTGCGATGACGAACGGCGACGCAGCCACGTCGACACTGGAGTCACTGAGCAGGTTGGGGTCGTTGTATGGGACCAAGAGACCGACAATGGTCAAGGAGATGATGTAGAACATGAGGATACGCCAGAAGACCTGCTTGGTTGCCTTTGGCAGGGATTTGCGTGGGTTTTTGGTTTCTGCTGATGCAAGACCGACCAACTCTGTACCGGAGAAGGCAAAGGCTGCGTTGACAAAGACAGAACACAGACCCTTGAAGCCAGCGGCAAAGGCTCCTGGATCGTGCCAATACCTTCCTCCAATGTAGCCACCTTGGGGACCACCGCCGCAGACGAGCACGATACCAAGGATGATAAAGCCTATGACAGCAATGACCTTGATGAGAGAGAATGCAAACTCGGCTTCACCGTAGCCTTTGGCACCAAAGAAGTTGATCGCCACAATGAAGACGTAGAACACCGACACCCAGGCAGCCGGGTTGACGGTGGCTGCACCATTCCCGTCGCCCTTCCAGAACTGGATGGTCATGGACGCAGCGACCAGCTCTAGCGGAAAGGCCACGATCCACTGCAGCACGTAGTTCCAGCCCATGGCAAACCCCCAAGCAGGGTCGACGAATCTGGTAGCATAGGTAGCGAACGATCCGGCCACGGGGAACCGCACGGTCAGCTCTCCGAGGGCATGGATGGTGCAGAAAAGCATGGTTCCGACGAGGAAGAAGCCGATGAGAAGCGAAGCTGGACCGCCCGTGGACAAGGAACCTCCGGATCCCACAAAGAGACCAGTACCAATGGAACCGCCAATAGCGATCATCTGGATGTGTCTGTTTTTGAGCGACCTGCTGAGCGGCGAGTTGGCCGTCGCAATCGCCGCCTTCTCAACCTCTGACAGGCCCTCCAGATTATGATCGTTCAGGTCAGCGGGCTTGAACGAGTCCTTGAAGCGTTGCCAACGGGATCCCGCGGGTGCCTCCTCGACACCCCCGAGCTTCGCGCTGTCGCTTGACTGGCCCTCCAAATCCCTGACGTCCTTTTCAGAGTCCATGGTATATTCTAGATGTTACGTTCGGCGGAATGAGGACTTTTTACTTTTATAAAATTTCTCAACATATATTTGCTTTTTTTTTTCTTTTTTTTTTTTTGTTGTATCACATCGCAATCTCGACCAATAAGGACAGGCTTGGGAGGGGTTTGGCGTCGGATCGTCATAACAACACCAACCGGCCGGTCTCATTAGGCGGGGGATCGAGCATCCAGATTACTTTTCCATGACTATTTAGCCTACACCTCTTTTCTATGCTAAATGCTTTTTTATACTCAAGCTCTGCCGTCTTGAGTACGAAGAAACTTTTTGCCGGGGCCTAGTGGGTCCGGCGTCGGCGTCCGATATCCCGACGGAAGGCTGGGTGAAAATTTGTCAAAAAACGGCCTTTAATTGCGGGGCCAAACCCCCTCCGCGGTGGTTCATCCGTGGTCTGAAAAATACAGCCGTAATAATCCTCCTCCAGGCAGGCGGTGCTGGTCGATGACTGTACTCAGAAAAGGGGCAAAAGCATGCGTCTACTGTGTTAGATTACGCGAGGCGGATGCAGCTTTTCCGCCAATGACGTTTCGAGCGGAAGCCCGACGGGAAGACGTTAGACGGCGGGGTCAACGATAAATCCTGGCACAGGCTGGCGGGCAACACCGCCAACGTACACGGGTGGCCGTTGTTGATCCGTGGCTGTCCCCGCACTCTGTGGACCCTGGAATGGGGTTTTGCCGCTTAACTTTTCTTGCACTATGCAGTCAAACCCTGTATTGTGTTGATCCTATCTCGGTAAGGGCCTTTGCTTGTGTCGCTGTGTCGCAGGTGGGCCAATGCTCGACGGGTAGTTGTTGTATAGTGGGCCACAGTTGGGTTATTCTACGGGATATGTGTCTGCAGGACGACACGAGGGACTGGTCCAGGCTATGGTCTATTGAACTGGTAAGCAACCAATTCCATGTCTATCCAATGCGTACGCCAGTAGTCCGTAAGAACCAAAAGACCATTAAATCAATTTTAGATCACGTGACCAGTTCTTTTAATGAAATCAATTGAACCCAAAATTAGTGAACATTAAGGCTCTGTAGTGGCTTCGGGAGACGTGTCCGGAGAATGAGGCGATTTGACCAGTCATCCTCGCTCATGCACAATTCTTACCCGTCGACTGGACGTGTTGTGGCCTTGAGTTTAGTGGGGAGAATGGAGATTTAGGATGAATAATGAAGCCCTTGGGTAGCACAGGTAGTAAAAAACAAAATTTGAAATTGTTCATCAAATGTGGCAACCTGTGTACTGTGGAATATGCGGAACACTTCTCTGTGTTTGTGAGGCGCAAGTGCAATGTCAACAGAAGAACAGAAACCAACATCCTTGTCACCAGAAGTAGAAGCATATGTCAATCTGTATACAAGCTGGTTGAAAATATAGATAGCCTCTAGCTCCGGTCAGATACAAATGAAGAAGCCTATTGAGTTCACTACTAGTTTAGACTAAGCCGATTTTGGACCGGGGAAGAATTTCGGGAGCTATGAAACCTGGCTGAAAGAGGCCCTTGACGGGGAAGACATCAATGGCCAAAGGGGAATATATATTCGTTCTATGTCCAGCAAGTTGCATCTATTACTCAATCGTGTTCTCAATAGGGTTTCTTATAGCTTTGTTACTCCATAAAGCAGCAGGCAAATGGAAGCAGCTCAGGCTACACAGCAGGCCGGTCTATCTAATGATTACGGGTTGTCTGAGTCGCTAAAGTTGAAATAGTGCATGAGGAAACAAGTGATTGCAAAAAAGAAACTACATACTCGAAACTTTTGGATCGATAAAAGATCCCGACAATTCTGAGGGATCCAACATGGCCATAGTGATAAGCCAAGTCCTGAACTATAGAGTCTGATTATAATATATATATATACAAAATACGAAATTATACTAGAATCCAGATTGCTCGCTAAACTTGATTGTGACAATGGGTTTGTACGGAACTGTTGATGACACATACTCGCAAATGAGGACAGCACAAAAATAGCCTATAGAATATTTCAAATTGACGCATTTGACCTCAGTTGGAAAATAGTCGGTAGTCATTGGCCTGTGCAAGCCGTTTTTTCGCTACCTTGCTGTGCACTACTGAACTGCCGAGTTTTATATGTCGTTGTTAGATGCTAGCCTGACGGAAATGTCATTCAGACGAGAAATTGCAAGTAAGTTATCCAAACAACATGGCGGAATTTGAACCCTGCCTACGGAGCTTGGCAAATATTTCAAAGGCATGATGTAAATCGGCCCACTGAACCTTTTTTCACGGGTACTAACAACCATTTTAACTCTTTGCGGTGCTGGAATCGTTCAAAGTCTCGACAGCCATGTATTGTCGCCACCTAGAAACACATAATTGGAGACAACCAATTCAGGTCCAAAACCCATAATAGAATGGAGATACCCTGTATGACATTCCGCTACAAAGTCAATGAAATCCCCTCTCTATTTATTTCCACCTGAACATTGATGGAATAATGGCACTTATAACCCTCAAAGTGGACTGTCGTGTCTCGCACCTGAACAAAAGGCCAATTTTCGTTCCGTCGATAAAAGTCTATAGATCCTAGAATGGGGGTATCTGAATATAGTGTAAGCCGCCTCATTCACAGCTTAAGTAACGCCACAACAGCATGGTCTACTACTTTCGGGACTCAGCCATACCCGATATCAAGGTCAGATGCGATTAGCACTGGGAGGCTGGGTCTAGGAAATAGCTACTTGCATGTCAGTGATATTTAATTTCGAACCGCCTCCGTATTCCATTACGATGACACGTTGCATATCAGGAATTTGTCTAATTGGAAGTATACCAATTCAATACATTGAACTGCGTCCATTCATCCAAAATTTCTTTTTCCATCTGTTATATGAGATTGAATACGTCTTCATTCCCCCATGTGTGTTGTTTTCGACACTTTCCCCGAAATGCAGTGAGTAACGGGAGCTCTCCTAAATTTGGTTTCCCTATATAATGCAAGGTTTCCATATTGTAGAAAGATTGATAACAAATTTGAACAATGAATTTGTAAAATAAATAAAGAAATAAAGCAGTTAAGCCCGTAACTAACAATTGGGCTACTTCAGATAAATTACGACTCCAGGGAAACAGCTCCTCTCACCTTTGGCTCGAATTTTGACTTTCAAACAGCTTTTTTACCTCTCTGAATAATTCCTCCTTTGAGTTATCTTCTCCTCGCTTACTCTGCTTTTCTCCTTTTGTTCCATACTCTTCCTTCAACCGCACGAGCGCCTCCTCTCTTATATGACTAGCATCCACAACTTGTAACCCAGGGAGGCATTCCTGAGACTTGAGGTCGTCTACACTCATTCCATTTGCAACGGCATTCCATTTCTGCCCCGCGTCTTCTAGATCTCCATACTGAACAGGAAATGTTATGGCATTTTCAACAATGCTTTTCTTTGCCACCTGCCACAACACTTCCAAATCGTTTTGAGCCATCTTTATCACTTGCCACTTCTCCATTTGAAACCCAATGAATGAGCTAACCGGCATTTTGATTTCTCCGTTAGCTTGGACTTCTCCATCTTCATAGCACACATATACTTTGGTCGCCGTCGCTTTCACTATATCGTAGCATACCATATAATCATCATCAGTCGGCATGCTAATAGAATTTGAAACCGAGTCAAGTACCTCCTTCTGTCTATCAAGGGTATTCAACGTGCCTTCGATATCTCCCAGAACCTTTTCGACATCAATATCACTAGGCCAATATTTATCGAATTTGAATATACCTTTATCCGCAGACTGTGTATATATTGCTGCAAAGAAGTTCCGCAAACCAAATGGATTATAGCGGTCCTTGTT